>VICQ01000062.1:0-26204 GCA_025528855.1 Trametes punicea | reverse complement strand
ACTCGCAGCCTGCGCGCTGCCGCCCGTGTCATGGTACCGACCTCGCGCTGACATCGCTTCAACGAGATCGCCTCAACGCATGGCGTATACAAACTCTGGAACCACTGCTCGACGCTGCGGCGGACCTTGCACGCGTGGTGACCTCGGTGCGGCTATACTTCAGTCCGTCAATCCTCCGGGACCAGTTGACATTCTTATCCCAACTGCCCTCTCTCCTCACTTGGCATCGCCACATCTTATGTGGATCGTTCCTTCATCGACAATGTCTCGCTTGCGCCTGCCTATGTTGCATGTCTTACCTCACTGAGCCTCATGGGACTGCAGGAAGCCAGCCCTTTGGAGCTGATATCTACGCTGTCATTGTTTAAATCACTCAAAGAAATCGCCCTTTGGGTCATGCTGCTCAAAACTGGATAAGTTCTTGAGGAGACTTCACAAAGTGTTGCTCCACCACCGGGTCTGCATTGTCTGAAAGCTCGCAACAGCGAGTCTGCGCCCTTGATTGGCCGTTGGCTCAATGCACATGCGTCCCATGTTGGCCTTCGATGCTTGCACCTTAATATACGAGATGCTGGAAACGTTGATGAGTTCAATGAATTATCCGCCTTATGGTCCGGCTATATAAAGGACCTGGAGATTAACTTTGTTCAGTTTGGGTGCATGGCTGGTAAGTTATGCTTGCCGTCAGACTGACGTTGCTCTCACAATGCTCTCTCGGTCTAGTCGCTATAGGTGGTCGCCACTTTTCATTGTCAGCCTTCGGGGCCTTGGAGAACTGTGTCTTACGGTTCGCTTTCCGCGACATGTGCAATGCGGAGAACCAGTCTCTGTCATGGATTTCGGATATCCTGGCCCAGCTATCCTCGCCTCGTCTGTGCAGAATCTCACTCTCGCTTGTCGTTGACAATGTGGAGGATTTGCACTCTCCGAACTCCGAATTCGCGGTTCGTGACTTTTCCCCGGCCTTCTTCAATGATATGCGCGTGCTCGACTGCGAGTCTATCGGAAAGAGCCTGACAGGGGAGAATCTCGGAGCGTTGCGGGAGTTCGTGCTGGAGGGGCGAGGAATCGAGACTTCCTGGAGAAGCATATCGCGAGCACTTGTCCCGAGCTTCATTCCCGCGCCTTGGTATCGTTTGTGACCATCGGCAAGGATGTCTCCTGGTTTTTAGTTTCTCATTGCGACTTACCGGACTCTCGGAGTCTCAAGTTCACCCCTCCCCCCTCCTCCCCTTTAGGCTCTTGGGCATTGTATTCATAGGTGATATATAGACCTGTACAATCTCTTGTAAGCATTGAGCAGCAATTGCAGCTCATTGGTCAGTCTTTTACAAAGCCCGTCGAAGGACGGAACGGCGACTAGCGTACGAGGGGGCTCATAGTGATCGCCTTGTAAGGATCGTCGGAGACAGAGCCATGCACTTTCAGGTCGCTCCTGTACGAGGCGTCATCTGAGATTCTATGTCTATGTCGGTCAGGCTTCGCTTTCCCCGACTACGTGAAGACATTGAACTGGAAGGGCGGTCTTCTCGGTCGGGTTTAGGTCCGGCGCCAAAGCAGCACAATTTGCCCAGAAACTAGCGCCGAATTCGTGCCAAGTACGCACGGGCGATCCACAGCGAGGAGGAACAAGTATCGACAGTTATATGAGTCCACAATCATGAAATGGAGTTGCATTCACAGGGGTATAGGTAATGTCAACCTCACGTACGATGGGCAAGTTCATTACTCCAGTGCCAGAGCTAGACTGGCTGTCCGCGAAATGTTGCAAACCAGGGATCGCCTCCGGCCGGCAGTCGATACAAGGGATGCGAGACAGTATGAGTGTAGGAAGTCGTGATTCATAATCGTTACAGACTCGTAGGTATAACAAGAGAGTGGAGCCACCAAAGCTAGGTGATCGTAATGAACGGGTAATACTAGTTTCAATGAAAGGCCCAGATAGCGTGCACTTGGAGTGAACGACGTTGAGAGGAGCATTGGCACATACAGTAGATATAGCCATGTACAGGATTATCGCCTAGCCAAGCCACAAGAGGGCATAGCGCAAAATGTAGAGCGCCTGGTAGCCTCGAGTTCAGTCCACATAAACCTCCGTTCCGGCTTGTACTTCGCGCGAGGAGTATATTTCAGCCTCGCATCCTGCATGCGGTGGCGGACCGACACATGAAACTTGGGCGCCGTAACCTCGGGCACCTGCCGGCCTCCCCCAAGGTGGATCCTATCGTCGCAGATGGTCAGTCAGTTCCAATCCCACAGCGCTACACTGTGTCGTAGAGCTTCGGTAAACAGCGCACGCACCACCACTTTGTCTTCCAGGAGCCGTCTGGTTCCTGTACCGTGTACGACATCGGGATGATCTCGAGCAGCCACCATACCGGAGTGGTCCTGAGCGCGTCATGGATCGGCGAGAGAGCGTCCGCGCTACAATGAAGGGGTCGTTTCGTTGCCCGTTCAAAGGCGAAGACGCTGCGGCGTCGCCGGATCCTGCGCCATTCTGTGCGTTTACTGACACAGCTTCGGCGGAGCTCGGCCCGGCGTCGTCCAAGACGGTGAATCCATGAGAGTGAGTGTTCCTTGTAAGAGTCGTCTCAGCGGAAGTCCGAACTCAGTTCCACGGAAGATGGACTCTGGGATGTTCGCGCGTAGCAGGGATGCTTCATCGAAGTGATGCCGCACTGCGCCAGTACGACTTCGCGCACCATCCATCGCAACGTGATATCGGATAGGCTGACTTCGACAGTATTGGCAACAGCTCCTCCTCCAACATCTGCGATACATGGCATTTTGGGTAGGCAGAACAACTGTACGAAAGCGGCGACGTACCACCATGACATCCTGCGAACCAGACCTCAAGGACGTCTGTGCCACTTGCTATGCGATTGTTCAATGCGTCCTCGGCCAATTGCTCGCCGGTCGGGTAGTCGGGGCTAATTCCTTCGCGCCTTGCAAATTTGAGCCTGTCCTGCTGTAGCTCCTCTCTTGCTACTTTGGCTGCGGAGTGGGGGGGCTTGCCAAACCAAGATCGACTAGGTTCAGCCTCCTTGATGGATGCGGCATAACGTTTTGATGCCTCCCTTCGTTGCTGTTCATTGGAGGCCCCCTGCGAAGCAGAGAAGCTGCCTTCATTGGCGAAGGGTTCCTGTTCCGGCGTGGGCCTGTGATAAAAGTTAGGAAGAACCCTACACGATGCTGGAAACTGCTCTATGAGCCGTTGCGACGAATATGGTCGACATGACGGCATGCACCTCGTCCAAAGACAGTGCGTGCCTAAACCTCTTGATAGTGGTATTCGACGTCGTGAACGGGAGAGTATGTTTCATCACAATTCCAACGCTAGAGATTGTCTCCCTGGAGGGTGTATTGGCACCGTCGAAATGTATAGACCTGACGAAGTACGCGGCTTACCAGACACCGACAAACTCGATTTCTACCTTTCGGCAGAACGTCTGCTTGAATCCAGCCGCTAGGTCAAGGCTACCCTTATCAGTTTGCTTGTACAGCTTGTATGCGAACGGGATCTGCTCTGGGTTGTCTTTCGGCAACAGTCCAATCTGCCGTGGATAATCTGATTAGCAGAGTGAAGGACCGGTAGTGCACGCCCATTATGACCTTGTGAAGCATTCCAGCAAGGGCTCTGGCGGTATATGCGCCTCTGGAGAAGCCTGAGGCACGCGCAGCGTTAGCTCCGCCGACAGCGACCGACCATGGTGACAAAAGGTTAGGATAATAGAAAACCATGATACTTAATACTAAAAGAAAAAGAATATAGTACAAGATCTTTAAATGTAAAGTATGGATGGAATGCATATCGCACCGAAAAGGCAGATTCTGTCCCCAGCAATGTAATTCTGCATTAGGAACTGATATCCCGCACGCACGTGGGCGTCCAGATACCTATTTGCGAAGTGTCAGATAATGCGCTGGGCCCTCGGGAATGCAGGCGTGAACGTGCCATGCAAATGCCTCGTCCAACATCTTGGCAGCCCACAGAAAGAGCGGGGCGACCACACCCGGATTGAGGTATGTTCCTACACCTGGCTGTCATTTCCATCCCAGTCAGTGAGTAAGTATCGATTTCGACGGCGCTTGGAGACCCTGATGACGTCGAGCCGGTTTCATTCGCTCAACTTCGTCCGTAGCCGAAGGAAGAGAGCCCGGCTACAGCAGAGGACTCCCAAGGCACGGTCGACTGAGACAATGCGCGACGTTACGTTGTACCAGCAGCGCTGCTGGGCCTCGTCGTCGTCCTTCTTCAGTAGCGAGTAAAACTTGACACATTCGTATTCTGCGGGCGAACAGGACGTGAATCCCAGACTTCGAGTCGATGCTCTCGAGACCAGCCGCACGTTACTACTATATTGCTCCGCTGTGCCGTCGAAGCAGAGGATCAACGTGCGCGGTTACGACCGTCGAGGCTAGAAGTAGATGGAGAGCTCTTGGCCACCGGACACTGAAGGATAAGGAGAGGTGGCGCGTCAGTTCGGGGGACATGGTGTTGAATGGCGCAATGGAGCTGGTCGAGAAGGCACGTCTGCTATAAGTAGGTGAAAAGGGGCGGGAAGTGATGGCTTTGAAGGTGACGGGAAGGCTGGTGCAACCACGTATCAGCTGTCTGCCGAGGGGAATGCATCGGATTGGGTCTGTGAGAATTCCTGCAGGAAGGGGATGACTGAGAGATCAAACAGATCACAGAGCGTATCCAACGGCGCCGGAAAAGACCTTACAGTACGTTCGCCACATGACTAGCGTCGTTCGCGCGGGCCATACCGTACATTCTCACCATCGCCATATGAGGACGCTGCTGTTGTTAGCTTCTCCTGCCACGAGGTAAGCCACTCCTTGAAACCGTCCACTGGCACGTCAGTGGTAACCGGCAATCTTGGCATTGCGAGACGACAGTTCAGCCTATTATACCGCGCGTCTCATATCGATACACGGCGGTTTGAGATAACCCAGGTAAATCCGCGAATTCTCAACCTGAAGATTTCCAGCGGAAAATCCGCGGTCAAACCATACTTGGAGGCCGCCAGGAAAATCCTGGATTTGATCAATCCTAGGCTAATCCGCAGACTGCACCCCTAGGAAATTCCTAGTTTGGCGGTCGCCAACGGAGCTTCGTCATCTCAGCAGCAGCCAGGCTACGTCAAAACTAAGCACATAATCTATTGAATGGGATGTAACTACACAAGGCATGAGGCTGAACTCATCTCGGAGCACTCTAGAGTACTGTCATCTACCACAGACATAGTACTAATAAGGATTGACTTAGCAACAAATCAAAAGGAAGGCGGGATGCACTCACTATATTACAGCATCAGCACACAGTAGCCCGAGGCGGTCAGTCGCTGCTAGAAAGGCTTGATATACTGGTACCGGGAGCTCCCATGGAAGGTCCATGCAGATCTGACACAATTTGAGTGCATGAGAGATCTGAGGTAGAATGAGATGACACATGCACTTCACGGAAAAGGACTTACAGTGGTTGACAGGAACAGTAGCCACTGTCAGTGCCGGAGGACTCCGAGCTCCAGTTCATGTTGAAGTGAGGCCGTTTGAGGTGCCAGCCACCTTCAGATGCACAATGGTAGAAGCTGAATAGGACTCAAGGACATATTCGCGTGAGAATCAGAATATGGGTGTGTTGACGCTACTCACCCAAACTCAACATGTGGCATGTCTTCAGTAGAGCCCTGAGGAAATAAGGCATGCCCTGCAAATAGCAGGATGTTAGTAGCTGTGGTGACACTAAACACACATTTGTTGCAGATGATGCCAGGATATTGCGTAGCATTGCGTGACCAGTGCAGGGGGTCGTTGGGGATGGTGGTGAAGTCTGCAAGAGCGTTGAGAGGGGAGCTGACGTGTCAATGTCACACCCGTATCACGTAATTGTCACATCTGTCCACAGTGTTACAGGCGGGCGCCTGACTCCAAGGAGGGGCGCGATGAACTTCAAAGTTGGACGGCCAAGGTGCCAGAGGAGGGAGGGCCCGAGTACTGATGCTGCTGCTGGCACTGGTTCAATGAAGAGAGTGGGCGCATATCATAATGAGTGAGTATCATCTAACCGTAATGCGAGTCACACACAATGTAGCCGTTTAACATAGGCAATAGATTGAAGATGCAACATAGTATAGATGAACTTATCAACACACATATTCACAACACAATAATGTTGAACTTCCGGATTTGTGTTACTGGCCATACCTGATCCGGATGTGCACTGTGGCGGTGACGCACCACATGGTGGCGGCCAGAGCGCCGCATGGTGGCGGTGTAGCACGCATGGACTTCCTTCTCATATGCCTGATATGGTAGTTCTACGGACAGTTCTACGATACGCCTGTACTTTAGCATCCGGACATCTTTGTAGTGCGTTCTACGCTGTTCCGGACTTGTCTGGATTTCTCTAGACTATGGTGCGATACTTACACCATCCTCGCACCATCGTCTTACTCAGCGTACTGTAGAATCACATGCTCTTCTTTCTTTGCTTACTCATGCGTCCTCTGGACTTGTATATAAGGAGGACATTCTCTGCCCCAGCTCTTCAGTCTTCGCTCATTGACTGAAGAGTAAGTACTATGACTTCTATGCGTACTTATGCAGATTACTTACCAAGTACTTGTAGTCATACTTGTGCGGCTCACAGGTACTTACATATGCAATATAGTCTTCGCTCATTGACTGAAGATCATACTTGTGCGGTCATGCTCACAGGACGCCTTCAAGGTTCAGACTTCATCAGGTTATGAGCCCTGCGCTCTAGCTAGTTGCTACCACAAGTCGACTCGTTTGCGCGCGCTATCATCTCTTGGTCGACCTCTCTTACGGTTTGTGCACCTCCCACCTTCCTATTCCTTTCTCTCTTGGCTGTACGCAGGTATACTGCATACAGTTGGCGACTTCTACCCAGATTTTCGGGTTACCCGGCTGCCTGGATCTCTGGTTCACCTGAACAGGTGTTCATTTCTCGTGTTTTCCTGGTGCACAACCACTCGTCAATCATCGCATTTTCTGAACCGTTTTGGAGCCCACTACCGCGGAATCACTTGCTCCAGATTCTGAAGGAGAAGTCGACGCTGCTCTTGACTCATCCTCAGGATCTGAACTCTACGATTGCACCGGCCTTCCTCATCTTTACGACGTAGACGATCGTTGCGACCGACACGAAAGACCAGACGGTCTCTGGGCAGAGTGCGACGAATTTCCCTGTCCTAACCGCTACGATCAAGTCGGTCAATCAAAACAACTGGGCCGTTGCTCCTCATCCTTCGCAAGTATCCGCACCGTCTTCAGAGGCTCTTCACCACTTTGAGCCGCCGTCTCCTGCTCCCTTCTCCCTAGAATTCTTTGACGACTTCGACGACTCTCCTCAATTCTATCTACTCACCATGGGAGACGTCAAGTTGGACTCCGTCCCGATCCTGTCCTCGGCGAACCAGTGCTGACTGGTCTGCCAAGATGAAGGGCTACCTATGTTTATGAACTGCTGGACGTCGTCGCGGAACCTTCACTCGCCCTGCTGCCGCTGGAGACTCCCAAAAGGAGTGGGACAAACTCAACGCTCAGGCGTGTGGTTTGATGTAATGCGAACCTCGCCTACGTTCCACTACCTCTTGGAAACTCGGACTGTTGTCGCTACCGACGGAACTACGACTACCCAGGCTGCTGTCCTTACCTCCTATGAGATGTGGGACGCTCTCAAAGCCAAATTTGGGAAACCGAACAGCGCACACGTCTGGGGTCTCTTTGAATCTTTGATCAGCGAAACCCGGATGAGCGACCAGCGTTCTCTTCAGGATCAGATGAGCCGTGTCATCACTCGCCTGCGGGAAATCTCTACCAACGGCATCACGCTCTCTGAGACCATCCAGGCCCTCATTTCTCCTCTCCAAGATCCCGGAATCCTACCGCTCCATGATTTCTGCGCTTATGGCCACAACTGAACTCGAAAAGCTAACCGTCGACTTAATCCAGTCGAAGGCTCTGGCTGAAGAGTCTATGCGCAGAAAATGGTCAGTCGGTCTCCCGGATCTCTAAAACTAAGCCCAAACTCTCGGGTCCCTGCCAGCTTCTGTGGTGGTGAAACACATCACGAGTCTACCTGCTACAAGAAGCACCCGGAGTTGCGACCTAAGCGGGACTTTAAGGGCAAGGGAAAGGAGAAGAGAAAGGACAAGGACAAAGGGAAGGGAAAGGACGTTATGGTTAACCATGCAAACGTTTTTGAGCCGCTGCCAATGTACTTGTAGAATCATCGACTAACCTGCACGCTTCCTTCTATGATACGGCTGCTGCCGTCGGTGTGCGACGAACTCATTGGCTGATGGACTCGGGTGCATCTCAGCACATTACCTTCGATTTAGACGATTTTTCCGACTACAAGCCCTATGATACACCCGTCGTTTTCAGGACTGCTTCGTCAGAAGCCGGCAGTTCTGTTCAAGGGCTCGGAGAAGGTACCGTCAGTGCTGAGGTCAACCTTGATGGTGTACAGTGGTCTATTGATCTCCCAAATGTCTGCTATGTGCCTCAGGCATCTACGCGACTGTTTTCCACTGGAACCATTGAGCGGCATGGTTATTTCCTCGTCCAAGGGGACAATAAAATGAGCATTTTCGACAAGCTGCCTGAGGGCGCTGTCAAACATGGCTCGACGATTAAAATCAAGGGTCAGAAGATCCTTGAGGGGCATTACAATCCGTCTAGTAATCTCTATGACTTGGTTCTGGAGATTCGCTCTGGCAAAGCGATCCACCTGACGACGAATTTTAAGACCTGGCACCGTCGTTTTGGTCATGCAGGCAAGGAGGCACTTCGCCACCTTCCCTCCAATGTCAAGGGTGTTGATCGCGTCGATCCCGCTGACATTGAACCCTGCGAAGGATGTGCCTTTGGCAAATCTCATCGTCTTCCATTTCCTCCATCGGAAAAGCGTGCGTCTGAGCCCTTAGAGCTTATCCATACCGACTTGGATGGGCCTATGCGCACTGCTTCAGTCGGAAGCGGTTATTTGTACTTCGCTAGCTTCATAGATGACTTCTCAGGTCTCGGCGTCGCGTACTACCTTAAGCGCAAGTCTGATGCTTTCAAAGCTTTTGATAGCTTTAAAGCTTGGGCTGAGACACAGACTGGGAGGAAAATCAAGCGAGTACGCTCCGACCGAGGGGGGAATACCTTTCGACAGAGTTCTCTGAGCACCTTAAGTCTTTCGGGATCGAACATCAGAAAACGTCGCCAGACTCGCCCCAACAGAATGGACGTGCTGAACGCTGGAACCGTACTATCGTCGAGAAGGCTATGTCTATGCTCCATTATGCTGGACTAAGCCACGGCTTCTGGCAACTCGCCGTTGAAACAGCCGTTCATATTTATAATCGTCAGCCTATGCGACGTCTTAAATGGCGTTGCCCCATTACTGCATGGGATGGGACCATACCGGATGTGTCCTACTTCCGTGTCTTTGGCTGTAAAGCCTTTGTTCACGTGCAAAAGGCGAAGCGCGAAGGGAAACTCGACAAGAAGGCGGTCGAGATGATCTTCGTGGGGTATGAGCCAGGTACTAAGGGGTATAAATTCTGGAACCCGGCCACCCGCTCTATCGTCATATCCCGCGATGTGATATTTGACGAAGAGTCTTTCCCTGCACGTTCATTACCCGGCGAACGTCGTACTACCCCTGACGACAGTCCGTTCCCTGTGTACAGTGATCAATCCGACGAAGTCTCGAATCCTGAGTTGGATGATCACCTACCCATTCCTGTTCCTCTTCCGGATCCTCTGCCTGCCGACGAGCAAGAGGATCGACCTCCTTCTCCGCCTCCTGTTCCTCCAGAACCGCTTGCTGAAGCTGAGCCTCCTCAAGGACTGCCGCCTCATCCTGCGGTCCCTCCACCTCGACCTGCCCATCGGCGTAACCGTCATGAGCCAGTGGGAGGTCCTAGCATCGCTCGTGATCGACCTCGTAGGGAGAACGTACCTCGCCCTGCTCGTTACCGTGAAGACAATATTTACGGTGATGAACCTCCTGTACAGGTTGATGCGCGAGATGAGTTGGACGGAGGTCAGCAAGCTGAAGCCATCCTTTCGTTCCTCGCTGCTTCGCAGTATAAGACAGGCTTACCTGAATCCCACCGGGAAGCCATGAAGTCTCCAGATGCGGTGAAATGGCATGCAGCGGAAAAAGCGGAATATGATTCGCTGATGGAGAACAAGACTTGGATCCTCGTACCTAGACCAAAAGACCGTCATGTCGTCGCTAATCGTTGGGTGTACGACAAGAAACACGACGGACGGTTTAAGGCTAGGCTTGTGGCCAAAGGATTTACCCAAGTCTGGGGGCAGGATTACCACAAAACCTTCTCACCTGTGGCGCGTTTTGAGTCTATTCGTTATCTCCTTGCGCACGCTGCGCTTGAGGACTGGGACATACAGTCCATGGACGTCAAAACTGCGTTCCTTAATGGTGATTTAGAGGAGGAAATTTACATGGAACAACCGGAGGGATGGGTTGTACCTGGCAAGGAAGACTACGTCTGTCTTCTTCGCAAGGCTATCTATGGCCTGAAGCAGGCGTCGCGTCAATGGAACGCGAAAATTCATAAGTCTCTCCTTGACCTGGGATTCAAACGGACGTACTCTGATGCCGGAGTATACGTATATCGGCGACAAGGGGGGGATTCCGTTACGATTGTTGTACTCTATGTCGACGATCTACTTCTACTCGGCGATAACCGGCGACATATCAAACAAGTCAAAGACGCCTTGAAGAAGCAGTATAAAATGACGGACTTGGGTGCAGTCCAACGCTTCCTTGGTCTTCGCATTACTCGCGATCGGACGACTCGAACGATCGACATAGACCAGGAAGAATATATTCAGTCTGTCCTTGAACGCTTCAACATGGCTGATTGCAAGCCGGCTCGCACTCCTCTCCCTGCTGGTGCTGTCTTAGAAGCGTCTGAGCAGCCCGCTTCCGATACCTTTCGTCAGCGCTACCAGAGCTTGATCGGCAGTCTTCTCTACGCAACTCTCGGTACGCGTCCTGACATAGACTATGCCGTCACGCGATTGTCCAAATACAACGCCAACCCGTCGGAAATGCACTGGCACTACGCAAAGTATGTCCTGTGCTACTTACAAGGGACAAAGCATTATCGCTTGCGCTACAACGGTGCTTCCAATGATGGTCTGTTATCTTATTCAGACTCCGACTGGGCTGAGGACCGTGACGACAGGCATTCAAACACGGGCTTCGTCTTCTTGATGGCAGGTGGTGCTATATTGTGGGCATCGAGGCGTCAGCCGACGATTTCGCTCTCCTCGACCGAAGCGGAATATAAGGCTGCCTCAGACACTTGTCGTCAGTTGATGTGGCTTCGTACCTTCGGCGATGAACTGGGCGACGATGTGACTCGTCCTACGCCTATGTGCTTGGACAATCAAGGGTCCATCTTCTTGGCAGTGAACCCGGTTACCAATCGTCGAACAAAACATATAGAAACTCAGTATCACTTCATTCGTGAGCAAGTCGAGCTCGGAAGTGTCGAGATTTTCTATATACCTACGAAGGACCAACTAGCTGATTCTCTGACGAAGAACGTTCCCTTTAGCATATTGGAACACTTCACGAAGGGAGTTGGTTTAGTGTCCTCCACAGCTTGAACGAGTGGGAGTGTTGAACTTCTGGATTTGTGTACTGGCCATACCTGATCCGAACGGTGACACACCGCATGGTGGGCGGCAGAGTGCCACATGGTGGCAGTGTAGCACCGCATGGACGTTCCTTCTCATATGCCTGATATGGTAGTTCTACGGACAGTTTTACGATACGCCTGTACTTTAGCATCCGGACATCTTTGTAGTACGTTCTACGCTGTTCCGGACTTGTCTGGATTTCTCTAGACTATGGTGCGATACTTACACCATCCTCGCACCATCGTCTTACTCAGCGTACTGTAGAATCACATGCTCTTCTTTCTTTGCTTACTCATGCGTCCTCTGGACTTGTATATAAGGAGGACATTTGCTGCCCCAGCTCTTCAGTCTTTGCTCATTGACTGAAGAGTAAGTACTATAAGTTCTATGCGTACTTATGCAGATTACTTACTAAGTACTTGTAGTCCTACTTGTGCAGCTCACAGGTACTTACATATGCAATATAGTCTTCGCTCATTGACTGAAGATCCTACTTGTGCGGCTCACAGGACGCCTTCAAGGTTCAGACTTCATCACATCATTGGAGGATAGTGAACATGAGCTGTCGAGACGGCATCACTTTGGGGATGAGACAGGTGTGTTCTCATCATTGGCATCAGGTGTGGAATGCCTCTTGCATGGTCAGCTGAAGTCCTGGGGAAATGGTGCGACAGAGGCGGTAGGGATCATGGTGCATGCATCAGGGCCAGGTGCGATCGGTACAGTTGCGGTCAGTGGAGCTGGTGGAATGGCTGCAAATTCTGGTACAGAGGCGGCAACACCTCTGGAACTCGCTGACATAGAGTCTGGAAGCTCCAGCCCATTTGCAGGAATGTACAGGCCCGTGAACTTGCAGATTCGTGCATATTCAGGGTGGTCACACAGGTGAGATTTGATTGACAACATGAGCTCCGTGTTCGTTCCTCTCAGGGGAAGGCCTAGGGCGAAGGCAATATCTTTCAGGTCCTCTTTGACTTTCCGTGACAGGGTACCAGAGGAGACGTGGTTCTTGTTACTGGCCTTGTGAACACGGACAGCATGTTGCTGGGCCTCCTTGCGGTCCTTACGTGCCTGTTCAGCTGCCCAGCGCTCGGCCTCTGCACGAGCTTCTTCCTCTTGCTGCTAGCTCAGCGCGAGACCCTCGCCTGCAGTCAGGAGCATTGCAGATGTTTGAAGGTTCTGCTTCTGACATTGCCGCTTCTTCATAGCATAGTGGAGCTGCTGCTGGAGGTTGTTGATGTGAACCTCAGCGAGTTTGGAATGTGCTTCGACGTGCCAAAAACTTGAGTAAAGCTCAGTCATTTTGCACTCAAGCTTCGCAATGCGTGTCCGGAGTTCGGCTAGGTGATCTTGGCAGTATGAGCAGGGTCGGATACACTAGTGACAGTGCCTGCACTCTCCACTTTTAGCAATGGCTAGAAGTGAGCGAGTTCGTTCGAGGGAATGTGCCCGTTGTCGCAGCTGTGCACGTTCTTCTGCGGATAGTGCTATAATAAAATATTAGCACTTAATAGGATAATCCTATTAGCAAAAGTACACACCTCTTTGTATGAGTGATTCGTCAGTGTTGGCAGGCTCTGCTTCTAAATCTGAACCAGTGTCGGCCTCTGAATCAGATAGGTCAGATCCCGAAGCAGCTAAGAAGTTACTGTTGTGATCATTCGAGCTTGCACATGGACCAGAGGATTCAACCGGATTACTGGATGCATGCTCCGGGAAAAGAGAATGCTTGGTTGGATATGTAGGGGGCACATGGGCGATGACAGAGGATGCTTGACTGGGTGCATAGTCATGCTCAGAGAAATCATCTGCACTGAACTGTCCAGATGTGATCCCAGCAGCGTTCCATGCGCTACATATCAGGCGTGGTGTGAAGAGCCGGTTGCGTAGAGCAAGGTACTCGTGCATGAACTCGTCATGGTCCATTTTCTCACCATGTGAAGTTCTAAATAATTGGTTGGCACGGACGTGCCAAGCACCCTGCAGCGCATTGAAGATGCCAATGTCAAGAGGTTGGAGGCGATGGGTGGTGTGCGGTGGGAAGAGAAAGATGTGAATGTTGTTCTGGATCGCAAGTCGGAGCATCTCTGCTATGACATGAGATCTATGTCCGTCTACAATGAGGAGAATTGGTGCATTTGAGACACGCCGAGCCTTGGTCTGCGGGATAAATGAGCGTGTGAACCACTCTATGCAGATTACATCTTGTGTCCAGCCACTTGACGAGTGAGCAACATGTTGAAC
Source organism: Trametes punicea (assembly GCA_025528855.1). NCBI lineage: Eukaryota > Fungi > Basidiomycota > Agaricomycetes > Polyporales > Polyporaceae > Trametes > Trametes punicea. Next base: position 12,257 of record VICQ01000062.1, on the reverse strand, counting down.
TTCCGGATTTGTGTACTGGCCATACCTGATCCGGATGTGCACTGTGGCGGTGATGCACCGCATGGTGGGCGGCAGAGCGCCGCATGGTGGCGGTGTAGCACCGCATGGACATTCCTTCTTCTATACTCGATATGGCAGTTCCACGGACAGTTCTACGATACGCCTGTACTTTAGCATCCGGACATCTTTGTAGTGCGTTCTACGCTGTTCCGGACTTGTCTGGATTTCTCTAGACTATGGTGCGATACTTACACCATCCTCGCACCATCGTCTTACTCAGCGTACTGTAGAATCACATGCTCTTCTTTCTTTGCTTACTCATGCGTCCTCTGGACTTGTATATAAGGAGGACATTCTCTGCCCCAGCTCTTCAGTCTTCGCTCATTGACTGAAGAGTAAGTACTATGACTTCTATGCGTACTTATGCAGATTACTTACCAAGTACTTGTAGTCATACTTGTGCGGCTCACAGGTACTTACATATGCAATATAGTCTTCGCTCATTGACTGAAGATCATACTTGTGCGGCTCACAGTGCGGCTCACAGGACGCCTTCAAGGTTCAGACTTCATCAGGTTATGAGCCCTGCGCTCTAGCTAGTTGCTACCACAAGTCGACTCGTTTGCGCGCGCTATCAATCTCTTGGTCGACCTCTCTTACGGTTTGTGCACCTCCCACCTTCCTATTCCTTTCTCTCTTGGCTGTACGCAGGTATACTGCATACAGTTGGCGACTTCTACCCAGATTTTCGGGTTACCCGGCTGCCTGGATCTCTGGTTCACCTGAACAGGTGTTCATTGTCTCGTGTTTTCCTGGTGCACAACCACTCGTCAATCATCGCATTTTCTGAACCGTTTTGGAGCCCACTACCGCGGAATCACTTGCTCCAGATTCTGAAGGAGAAGTCGACGCTGCTCTTGACTCATCCTCAGGATCTGAACTCTACGATTGCACCGGCCTTCCTCATCTTTACGATGTAGACGATCGTTGCGACCGACACGAAAGACCAGACGGTCTCTGGGCAGAGTGCGACGAATTTCCCTGTCCTAACCGCTACGATCAAGTCGGTCAAATCAATAACAACTGGGCTGTTGCTCCTCATCCTTCGCAAGTATCCGCACCGTCTTCAGAGGCTCTTCACCACTTTGAGCCGCCGTCTCCTGCTCCCTTCTCCCTAGAATTCTTTGACGACTTCGACGACTCTCCTCAATTCTATCTACTCACCATGGGAGACGTCAAGTTGGACTCCGTCCCGATCCTGTCCTCGGCGAACCAGTATGCTGACTGGTCTGCCAAGATGAAGGGCTACCTGATGTTTATGAACTGCTGGACCGTCGTCGCTGGAACCTTCACTCGCCCTGCTGCCGCTGGAGACTCCCAAAAGGAGTGGGACAAACTCAACGCTCAGGCGTGCGGTTTGATGTATATGCGAACCTCGCCTACGTTCCACTACCTCTTGGAAACTCGGACTGTTGTCGCTACCGACGGAACTACGACTACCCAGGCTGCTGTCCTTACCTCCTATGAGATGTGGGACGCTCTCAAAGCCAAATTTGGGAAACCGAACAGCGCACACGTCTGGGGTCTCTTTGAATCTTTGATCAGCGAAACCCGGATGAGCGACCAGCGTTCTCTTCAGGATCAGATGAGCCGTGTCATCACTCGCCTGCGGGAAATCTCTACCAACGGCATCACGCTCTCTGAGACCATCCAGGCCCTCATTCTCCTCTCCAAGATCCCGGAATCCTACCGCTCCATGATTTCTGCGCTTATGGCCACAACTGAACTCGAAAAGCTAACCGTCGACTTAATCCAGTCGAAGGCTCTGGCTGAAGAGTCTATGCGCAGAAATGGTCAGTCGGTCTCCCGGATCTCTAAAACTAAGCCCAAACTCTCGGGTCCCTGCAGCTTCTGTGGTGGTGAAACACATCACGAGTCTACCTGCTACAAGAAGCACCCGGAGTTGCGACCTAAGCGGGACTTTAAGGGCAAGGGAAAGGAGAAGAGAAAGGACAAGGACAAAGGGAAGGGAAAGGACGTTATGGTTAACCATGCAAACGTTTTTGAGCCCGCTGCCAATGTACTTGTAGAATCGTCGACTAACCTGCACGCTTCCTTCTATGATACGGCTGCTGCCGTCGGTGTGCGACGAACTCATTGGCTGATGGACTCGGGTGCATCTCAGCACATTACCTTCGATTTAGACGATTTTTCCGACTACAAGCCCTATGATACACCCGTCGTTTTCAGGACTGCTTCGTCAGAAGCCGGCAGTTCTGTTCAAGGGCTCGGAGAAGGTACCGTCAGTGCTGAGGTCAACCTTGATGGTGTACAGTGGTCTATTGATCTCCCAAATGTCTGCTATGTGCCTCAGGCATCTACGCGACTGTTTTCCACTGGAACCATTGAGCGGCATGGTTATTTCCTCGTCCAAGGGGACAATAAAATGAGCATTTTCGACAAGCTGCCTGAGGGCGCTGTCAAACATGGCTCGACGATTAAAATCAAGGGTCAGAAGATCCTTGAGGGGCATTACAATCCGTCTAGTAATCTCTATGACTTGGTTCTGGAGATTCGCTCTGGCAAAGCGATCCACCTGACGACGAATTTTAAGACCTGGCACCGTCGTTTTGGTCATGCAGGCAAGGAGGCACTTCGCCACCTTCCCTCCAATGTCAAGGGTGTTGATCGCGTCGATCCCGCTGACATTGAACCCTGCGAAGGATGTGCCTTTGGCAAATCTCATCGTCTTCCATTTCCTCCATCGGAAAAGCGTGCGTCTGAGCCCTTAGAGCTTATCCATACCGACTTGGATGGGCCTATGCGCACTGCTTCAGTCGGAAGCGGTTATTTGTACTTCGCTAGCTTCATAGATGACTTCTCAGGTCTCGGCGTCGCGTACTACCTTAAGCGCAAGTCTGATGCTTTCAAAGCTTTTGATAGCTTTAAAGCTTGGGCTGAGACACAGACTGGGAGGAAAATCAAGCGAGTACGCTCCGACCGAGGGGGGGAATACCTTTCGACAGAGTTCTCTGAGCACCTTAAGTCTTTCGGGATCGAACATCAGAAAACGTCGCCAGACTCGCCCCAACAGAATGGACGTGCTGAACGCTGGAACCGTACTATCGTCGAGAAGGCTATGTCTATGCTCCATTATGCTGGACTAAGCCACGGCTTCTGGCAACTCGCCGTTGAAACAGCCGTTCATATTTATAATCGTCAGCCTATGCGACGTCTTAAATGGCGTTGCCCCATTACTGCATGGGATGGGACCATACCGGATGTGTCCTACTTCCGTGTCTTTGGCTGTAAAGCCTTTGTTCACGTGCAAAAGGCGAAGCGCGAAGGGAAACTCGACAAGAAGGCGGTCGAGATGATCTTCGTGGGGTATGAGCCAGGTACTAAGGGGTATAAATTCTGGAACCCGGCCACCCGCTCTATCGTCATATCCCGCGATGTGATATTTGACGAAGAGTCTTTCCCTGCACGTTCATTACCCGGCGAACGTCGTACTACCCCTGACGACAGTCCGTTCCCTGTGTACAGTGATCAATCCGACGAAGTCTCGAATCCTGAGTTGGATGATCACCTACCCATTCCTGTTCCTCTTCCGGATCCTCTGCCTGCCGACGAGCAAGAGGATCGACCTCCTTCTCCGCCTCCTGTTCCTCCAGAACCGCTTGCTGAAGCTGAGCCTCCTCAAGGACTGCCGCCTCATCCTGCGGTCCCTCCACCTCGACCTGCCCATCGGCGTAACCGTCATGAGCCAGTGGGAGGTCCTAGCATCGCTCGTGATCGACCTCGTAGGGAGAACGTACCTCGCCCTGCTCGTTACCGTGAAGACAATATTTACGGTGATGAACCTCCTGTACAGGTTGATGCGCGAGATGAGTTGGACGGAGGTCAGCAAGCTGAAGCCATCCTTTCGTTCCTCGCTGCTTCGCAGTATAAGACAGGCTTACCTGAATCCCACCGGGAAGCCATGAAGTCTCCAGATGCGGTGAAATGGCATGCAGCGGAAAAAGCGGAATATGATTCGCTGATGGAGAACAAGACTTGGATCCTCGTACCTAGACCAAAAGACCGTCATGTCGTCGCTAATCGTTGGGTGTACGACAAGAAACACGACGGACGGTTTAAGGCTAGGCTTGTGGCCAAAGGATTTACCCAAGTCTGGGGCAGGATTACCACAAAACCTTCTCACCTGTGGCGCGTTTTGAGTCTATTCGTTATCTCCTTGCGCACGCTGCGCTTGAGGACTGGGACATACAGTCCATGGACGTCAAAACTGCGTTCCTTAATGGTGATTTAGAGGAGGAAATTTACATGGAACAACCGGAGGATGGGTTGTACCTGGCAAGGAAGACTACGTCTGTCTTCTTCGCAAGGCTATCTATGGCCTGAAGCAGGCGTCGCGTCAATGGAACGCGAAAATTCATAAGTCTCTCCTTGACCTGGGATTCAAACGGACGTACTCTGATGCCGGAGTATACGTATATCGGCGACAAGGGGGGATTCCGTTACGATTGTTGTACTCTATGTCGACGATCTACTTCTACTCGGCGATAACCGGCGACATATCAAACAAGTCAAAGACGCCTTGAAGAAGCAGTATAAAATGACGGACTTGGGTGCAGTCCAACGCTTCCTTGGTCTTCGCATTACTCGCGATCGGACGACTCGAACGATCGACATAGACCAGGAAGAATATATTCAGTCTGTCCTTGAACGCTTCAACATGGCTGATTGCAAGCCGGCTCGCACTCCTCTCCCTGCTGGTGCTGTCTTAGAAGCGTCTGAGCAGCCCGCTTCCGATACCTTTCGTCAGCGCTACCAGAGCTTGATCGGCAGTCTTCTCTACGCAACTCTCGGTACGCGTCCTGACATAGACTATGCCGTCACGCGATTGTCCAAATACAACGCCAACCCGTCGGAAATGCACTGGCACTACGCAAAGTATGTCCTGTGCTACTTACAAGGGACAAAGCATTATCGCTTGCGCTACAACGGTGCTTCCAATGATGGTCTGTTATCTTATTCAGACTCCGACTGGGCTGAGGACCGTGACGACAGGCATTCAAACACGGGCTTCGTCTTCTTGATGGCAGGTGGTGCTATATTGTGGGCATCGAGGCGTCAGCCGACGATTTCGCTCTCCTCGACCGAAGCGGAATATAAGGCTGCCTCAGACACTTGTCGTCAGTTGATGTGGCTTCGTACCTTCGGCGATGAACTGGGCGACGATGTGACTCGTCCTACGCCTATGTGCTTGGACAATCAAGGGTCCATCTTCTTGGCAGTGAACCCGGTTACCAATCGTCGAACAAAACATATAGAAACTCAGTATCACTTCATTCGTGAGCAAGTCGAGCTCGGAAGTGTCGAGATTTTCTATATACCTACGAAGGACCAACTAGCTGATTCTCTGACGAAGAACGTTCCCTTTAGCATATTGGAACACTTCACGAAGGGAGTTGGTTTAGTGTCCTCCACAGCTTGAACGAGTGGGAGTGTTGAACTTCCGGATTTGTGTACTGGCCATACCTGATTCCGAACGGTGACACACCGCATGGTGGGCGCAGAGTGCCACATGGTGGCAGTGTAGCACCGCATGGACGTTCCTTCTCATATGCCTGATATGGTAGTTCTACGGACAGTTTTACGATACGCCTGTACTTTAGCATCCGGACATCTTTGTAGTACGTTCTACGCTGTTCCGGACTTGTCTGGATTTCTCTAGACTATGGTGCGATACTTACACCATCCTCGCACCATCGTCTTACTCAGCGTACTGTAGAATCACATGCTCTTCTTTCTTTGCTTACTCATGCGTCCTCTGGACTTGTATATAAGGAGGACATTTGCTGCCCCAGCTCTTCAGTCTTTGCTCATTGACTGAAGAGTAAGTACTATAAGTTCTATGCGTACTTATGCAGATTACTTACTAAGTACTTGTAGTCCTACTTGTGCAGCTCACAGGTACTTACATATGCAATATAGTCTTCGCTCATTGACTGAAGATCCTACTTGTGCGGCTCACAGGACGCCTTCAAGGTTCAGACTTCATCACATCATTGGAGGATAGTGAACATGAGCTGTCGAGACGGCATCACTTTGGGGATGAGACAGGTGTGTTCTCATCATTGGCATCAGGTGTGGAATGCCTCTTGCATGGTCAGCTGAAGTCCTGGGGAAATGGTGCGACAGAGGCGGTAGGGATCATGGTGCATGCATCAGGGCCAGGTGCGATCGGTACAGTTGCGGTCAGTGGAGCTGGTGGAATGGCTGCAAATTCTGGTACAGAGGCGGCAACACCTCTGGAACTCGCTGACATAGAGTCTGGAAGCTCCAGCCCATTTGCAGGAATGTACAGGCCCGTGAACTTGCAGATTCGTGCATATTCAGGGTGGTCACACAGGTGAGATTTGATTGACAACATGAGCTCCGTGTTCGTTCCTCTCAGGGGAAGGCCTAGGGCGAAGGCAATATCTTTCAGGTCCTCTTTGACTTTCCGTGACAGGGTACCAGAGGAGACGTGGTTCTTGTTACTGGCCTTGTGAACACGGACAGCATGTTGCTGGGCCTCCTTGCGGTCCTTACGTGCCTGTTCAGCTGCCCAGCGCTCGGCCTCTGCACGAGCTTCTTCCTCTTGCTGCTAGCTCAGCGCGAGACCCTCGCCTGCAGTCAGGAGCATTGCAGATGTTTGAAGGTTCTGCTTCTGACATTGCCGCTTCTTCATAGCATAGTGGAGCTGCTGCTGGAGGTTGTTGATGTGAACCTCAGCGAGTTTGGAATGTGCTTCGACGTGCCAAAAACTTGAGTAAAGCTCAGTCATTTTGCACTCAAGCTTCGCAATGCGTGTCCGGAGTTCGGCTAGGTGATCTTGGCAGTATGAGCAGGGTCGGATACACTAGTGACAGTGCCTGCACTCTCCACTTTTAGCAATGGCTAGAAGTGAGCGAGTTCGTTCGAGGGAATGTGCCCGTTGTCGCAGCTGTGCACGTTCTTCTGCGGATAGTGCTATAATAAAATATTAGCACTTAATAGGATAATCCTATTAGCAAAAGTACACACCTCTTTGTATGAGTGATTCGTCAGTGTTGGCAGGCTCTGCTTCTAAATCTGAACCAGTGTCGGCCTCTGAATCAGATAGGTCAGATCCCGAAGCAGCTAAGAAGTTACTGTTGTGATCATTCGAGCTTGCACATGGACCAGAGGATTCAACCGGATTACTGGATGCATGCTCCGGGAAAAGAGAATGCTTGGTTGGATATGTAGGGGGCACATGGGCGATGACAGAGGATGCTTGACTGGGTGCATAGTCATGCTCAGAGAAATCATCTGCACTGAACTGTCCAGATGTGATCCCAGCAGCGTTCCATGCGCTACATATCAGGCGTGGTGTGAAGAGCCGGTTGCGTAGAGCAAGGTACTCGTGCATGAACTCGTCATGGTCCATTTTCTCACCATGTGAAGTTCTAAATAATTGGTTGGCACGGACGTGCCAAGCACCCTGCAGCGCATTGAAGATGCCAATGTCAAGAGGTTGGAGGCGATGGGTGGTGTGCGGTGGGAAGAGAAAGATGTGAATGTTGTTCTGGATCGCAAGTCGGAGCATCTCTGCTATGACATGAGATCTATGTCCGTCTACAATGAGGAGAATTGGTGCATTTGAGACACGCCGAGCCTTGGTCTGCGGGATAAATGAGCGTGTGAACCACTCTATGCAGATTACATCTTGTGTCCAGCCACTTGACGAGTGAGCAACATGTTGAACTTCCGGATTTGTGTACTGGCCATACCTGATCCGGATGTGCACTGTGGCGGTGACGCACCGCATGGTGGGCGGCAGAGCGCCGCATGGTGGCGGTGTAGCACCGCATGGACGTTCCTTCTCATATGCCTGATATGGTAGTTCTACGGACAGTTCTACGATACGCCTGTACTTAGCATCCGGACATCTTTGTAGTGCGTTCTACGCTGTTCCGGACTTGTCTGGATTTCTCTAGACTATGGTGCGATACTTACACCATCCTCGCACCATCGTCTTACTCAGCGTACTGTAGATCACATGCTCTCTTTTCTTTGCTTACTCATGCGTCCTCTGGACTTGTATATAAGGAGGACATTCTCTGCCCCAGCTCTTCAGTCTTCGCTCATTGACTGAAGAGTAAGTACTATGACTTCTATGCGTACTTATGCAGATTACTTACTAAGTACTTGTAGTCTACTTGTGCGGCTTACAGGTACTTACATATGCAATATAGTCTTCGCTCATTGACTGAAGATCATACTTGTGCGGCTTACAGGACGCCTTCAAGGTTCAGACTTCATCAGGTTATGAGCCCTGCGCTCTAGCTAGTTGCTACCACAAGTCGACTCGTTTGCGCGCGCTATCACTCTCTTGGTCGACCTCTCTTACGGTTTGTGCACCTCCCACCTTCCTATTCCTTTCTCTCTTGGCTGTACGCAGGTATACTGCATACAGTTGGCGACTTCTACCCAGATTTTCGGGTTACCCGGCTGCCTGGATCTCTGGTTCACCTGAACAGGTGTTCATTGTCTCGCGTTTTCCTGGTGCACAACCACTCGTCAATCATCGCATTTTCTGAACCGTTTTGGAGCCCACTACCGCGGAATCACTTGCTCCAGATTCTGAAGGAGAAGTCGACGCTGCTCTTGACTCATCCTCAGGATCTGAACTCTACGATTGCACCGGCCTTCCTCATCTTTACGACGTAGACGATCGTTGCGACCGACACGAAAGACCAGACGGTCTCTGGGCAGAGTGCGACGAATTTCCCTGTCCTAACCGCTACGATCAAGTCGGTCAAATCAATAACAACTGGGCGTTGCTCCTCATCCTTCGCAAGTATCCGCACCGTCTTCAGAGGCTCTTCACCACTTTGAGCCGCCGTCTCCTGCTCCCTTCTCCCTAGAATTCTTTGACGACTTCGACGACTCTCCTCAATTCTATCTACTCACCATGGGAGACGTCAAGTTGGACTCTGTCCCGATCCTGTCCTCGGCGAACCAGTATGCTGACTGGTCTGCCAAGATGAAGGGCTACCTGATGTTTATGAACTGCTGGACCGTCGTCGCTGGAACCTTCACTCGCCCTGCTGCCGCTGGAGACTCCCAAAAGGAGTGGGACAAACTCAACGCTCAGGCGTGTGGTTTGATGTACATGCGAACTTCGCCTACGTTCCACTACCTTTTGGAAACTCGGACTGTTGTCGCTGCCGATGGAACTACGACTACCCAGGCCGCTGTCCTTACCTCCTATGAGATGTGGGACGCTCTCAAGGCCAAATTTGGGAAGCCGAACAGCGCACAGTCTGGGGCCTCTTTGAGTCTCTAATCAGCGAAACCCGGATGAGCGACCAGCGTTCTCTCCAGATCAGATGACCGTTATCCTCGCCTCATCTCTACCACGCATCACGCTCTCTAGCCCAGCCTCCTCAATCCGGTTAGTTCGATTTTCGCATGATGATCGAGAAGAAAAGTGAGTCTCAGAGAGCGTGATGCCTTGGTAGAGATTCCGCACGATGATACACGGCTCATCTGATCCTGAGAGAACGCTGGTCGCTCATCCGGTTTCGCTGATTAGAGACTCAAAGAGCCCCAGACGTGTGCGCTGTTCGGCTTCCCAAATTTGGCCTTGAGAGCGTCCCACATCTCATAGGAGGTAAGGACAGCGGCCTGGGTAGTCGTAGTTCCATCGGCAGCGACAACAGTCCGAGTTTCCAAAAGGTAGTGGAACGTAGGCGAAGTTCGCATGTACATCAAACCACACGCCTGAGCGTTGAGTTTGTCCCACTCCTTTTGGGAGTCTCCAGCGGCAGCAGGGCGAGTGAAGGTTCCAGCGACGACGGTCCAGCAGTTCATAAACATCAGGTAGCCCTTCATCTTGGCAGACCAGTCAGCATACTGGTTCGCCGAGGACAGGATCGGGACAGAGTCCAACTTGACGTCTCCCATGGTGAGTAGATAGAATTGAGGAGAGTCGTCGAAGTCGTCAAAGAATTCTAGGGAGAAGGGAGCAGGAGACGGCGGCTCAAAGTGGTGAAGAGCCTCTGAAGACGGTGCGGATACTTGCGAAGGATGAGGAGCAACAGCCCAGTTGTTATTGATTTGACCGACTTGATCGTAGCGGTTAGGACAGGGAAATTCGTCGCACTCTGCCCAGAGACCGTCTGGTCTTTCGTGTCGGTCGCAACGATCGTCTACGTCGTAAAGATGAGGAAGGCCGGTGCAATCGTAGAGTTCAGATCCTGAGGATGAGTCAAGAGCAGCGTCGACTTCTCCTTCAGAATCTGGAGCAAGTGATTCCGCGGTAGTGGGCTCCAAAACGGTTCAGAAAATGCGATGATTGACGAGTGGTTGTGCACCAGGAAAACGCGAGACAATGAACACCTGTTCAGGTGAACCAGAGATCCAGGCAGCCGGGTAACCCGAAAATCTGGGTAGAAGTCGCCAACTGTATGCAGTATACCTGCGTACAGCCAAGAGAGAAAGGAATAGGAAGGTGGGAGGTGCACAAACCGTAAGAGAGGTCGACCAAGAGAGTGATAGCGCGCGCAAACGAGTCGACTTGTGGTAGCAACTAGCTAGAGCGCAGGGCTCATAACCTGATGAAGTCTGAACCTTGAAGGCGTCCTGTAAGCCGCACAAGTATGATCTTCAGTCAATGAGCGAAGACTATATTGCATATGTAAGTACCTGTAAGCCGCACAAGTAGACTACAAGTACTTAGTAAGTAATCTGCATAAGTACGCATAGAATCATAGTACTTACTCTTCAGTCAATGAGCGAAGACTGAAGAGCTGGGGCAGAGAATGTCCTCCTTATATACAAGTCCAGAGGACGCATGAGTAAGCAAAGAAAAGAGAGCATGTGATCTACAGTACGCTGAGTAAGACGATGGTGCGAGGATGGTGTAAGTATCGCACCATAGTCTAGAGAAATCCAGACAAGTCCGGAACAGCGTAGAACGCACTACAAAGATGTCCGGATGCTAGAGTACAGGCGTATCGTAGAACTGTCCGTAGAACTACCATATCAGGCATATGAGAAGGAACGTCCATGCGGTGCTACACCGCCACCATGCGGCGCTCTGCCGCCCACCATGCGGTGCGTCACCGCCACAGTGCACATCCGGATCAGGTATGGCCAGTACACAAATCCGGAAGTTCAACAGCGGGTTCCGCTACATGTACGTTGTTATGCCGAGGTTCAAGACAGAAGGCGGACGACAGCGTCAAGAGGCCAGGCCGTGAGAGTAAGAAGCAGGAGCGCCAGAACGGGCGTTGATTCCGCACCTTTACAGAGCACCGTACGTGCTACGTATATACTCGACCCGCGGAACGGATGACGCTACAGTAGGTAAGCAAACAATCACTTGGTCGTGACGTCTACTCAGGAGTACATTGAAGCATGAGTGGCTATGTCATCCGAGCGTAGGCATGAGATTCTCGTTAGCGCCCTCGCGCCGTAACACTATCTCCTCTCGAGGGAGAGCGAGAGGTACGAACGCGTGATTCCAACCGGACAGCTCTCATGGATCGTACTTCGCGACCGGTCGTGAACACGACCAGAACGGGTCGTTGTCTGCGTTGGTGGTGTGTACTCTGTACGCGGATCTTCATACAGAGATACAGGTGAAGGTGTGCGAATACGACGCGCTGGGAGCTGGCGGACGTGAACGCGTATGCGAATGATGAGGTGTGAAGGAGCGATGGGAGATGCAGGAGGTGCGGGGACGTCGACGGTCTTCTTCGCAGGGCAGAGGAGGACGCGGCAGAGAGTCTTCTTCGGCATGGCAGAGGAGGACGCGCGGAGAGGTCTTCTTCGGCATGGGCAGAGGAGGTCGCGCAGAGGGTCTTCTTCGCAACCTGGGAGGATGACAACAACGGCGTGGCAATGATGGGGGCCTGCGGACAGAACGGGAGGAGTACAATATCATTAGTAGTACCAATGAACGGATGATGCATAGCAAGGAACGTGGGGGACGAGGAGCGCGTGGGTGGCGGCGATGAAATTGTTCGAGGAGCTCGGAGACGTTGGAGGTGGTAGGGAGGTCAGTAAGAGGTGTCCAGGAGTCTTCCTCGGCTGGGAGATCCTTCCAATGGATGAGGTATTCGAAACGTCGGCCGGTGCGACGGCAATCGAGAATAGATTGAGGATCAGCAGGAGGAAGCTCGTCGGAAAGGTCAAAAGGTACAGGCTGAGGGATGGGGTGGTATTCGGGACGAGGA
>VICQ01000061.1:0-26537 GCA_025528855.1 Trametes punicea | reverse complement strand
CCTATAGTGCCGTGTCACTCCGTCATCACAGGCCCATGCGGCAAATTTGTTTCTAAAGAGCTAAACCGCTAGTAAAAGCGGCGCCAACCGTAATTCACGGAACCAAAGACTTGGTGTTAAAATTAAGCCAATTGCGTATACCCGCTGCGCCATGGGGCGAAAACTGGTATTTCGTCACCGGCGACGTTGTAGCATTTTATCCGAATATTCCACTTGAGCAATGTTTGGGTATCGTGTACCAAATGTGGCTCGAACACATTCGATCCAATGATTTACAACGCGACCGAAGAACGAGATGGAGTCATAAGGGTTTGATGGAAGTCAAGCACGTCTCCACTCGCAAATCTTCCGGCGGGCGCTGCAAGTAGCAGTACGCAATTAATACACAGTTTCAAAACGAATACTTCTTACAGAAGCGAGGACTAGCTATGGGCGTCCCCGAGTCTCCGGACTTAGCCAATCTATTGGATGGTACTTCGAAAAGAAAGCTAACGTTTTGAGCGACCCTAGAATTGCTTTCTATGGTCGTTACATTGATGATTGCTTTGCTATTGTTCGTGCGACTAGTGGTAGCGCCGCCAACAATATCTTAGCAATAAAATAATCTTCGATGGCTGCCAAATTTTGTGGGAATCTTCAGCCGTGCGGTGCAACTTCCTGGACGCCACTTTCTATTTTGAAAATGGTACGTTACAATGGAAACCTTATCGCAAGCAAAAGAACCACATGGAGCGAATTCCATGGATATCTGGCCATCCCCTTGATGTCAAAAGGGGAACTTTTATTGGCGAGATGTCGCGGTTAGCGACGCTTAGTAGTACTATTCCGGTCTACTTGGACAGCATAAAGGAGTTGGTAGCCCTTTATGTCAAGCGTGGCTACCCGCGTGACCTTGTTAGTTCTTGGGTAAGAAAGTACCTTCAAGAACGCTGGGAAAAGTGTTTGAGTGAGAACAACGTTCGCGATAGCGAGGGCGTTCTTGTTCTGAAAACCCAATATAACACGGCATGGAATTACTTCAATGCTAAAGAGTTAGGAGATACGATACTCGGCTACTGGCGGGAATGGTACGAACGTGCCGACCGCGGGGAAAACACAGTCTATACTAATCGTGAGTACCCACGTCCGTCTCGGGATTGGGGTTCGCTTAACGACGTGGACGGCGCGTGCTTAAGTGCTGTGCCTGATACGTTGGGCAGTGAACTCTATATTCCAGATATACGCAAAATAGGTATGCTGAACAGACGAATGATTACGAGTCGTAAGCGAACTCGTAATTTATTCGACTTAACAAATCTTTGGAAAAAACTCGTACTCCGTCAGCTCGACGAGAAGGAGACCGCTGAACGCGTAAGCGAAATTCAGTCGGCTCCGAACACCACCGCCGGTCCAAGTATGTCTATTGACGCCCGAACCTCGTTTCGGATGGAACATCAAGACAACATACACCGGCGCTCGCCGTCCCCGAACAAGCCTTTGTTCGGCTGAGGGAAACGCGTTGATGATGCAGTCGCTTGATCATGTCGTGCCGATGGGCGTACCGACGGACGTGCCGATGGGCGCGTGGCATGGCCACCAGTACTCGTGAAGCGTGATAGTGGAGACCCGGCTACTCCCCGCGCGTAGCGTGCTAAGCAGCACCGGTAGGAAACGGCCGGGAAGGCAAGCAGATGTGGCGCCGGGCTGCGTCTACAGGCTCAGTGACCTAAACTACGCTGCTCTAAGCACGACTTTAGGCATGACTCTAGGCATGACCGCTGATCGAGCAGACGGTCGTCGACTACACCCCTCAACTGACATTGGAACTTGTTCCGCTGACTCTTTAGCTCGCACAGTAACATATGGAATACAAAGCGGCCCGGCTCACCCCGGGCGGTTTGGCTTTCTAACCCAAACCCTAACCGTTAGTATTCACGCCAACTTAATCGTTGTGCGTAAACGGTCGCTGATTACTATTTATCAGCTAACCCGAACCCTAACCCGAACCCTAAGCCCTAACCCGAACTCTAACCGAACCCTAACAGGCGGTAGAGTTCACTGGGCCATGCACGTGACATTACGTCACTAGGCATGTGATTATGGACACCGGCCCGATAGTAGGCCGCGCACCCGAAACCGGATCAGTCCGGAGTCCTTTATAGCCCCGGCCCTAAAGGGCCGGTGGCCTGCACTGGTGACACGGCACCTCGTGCGAGATCACATGCCGTGTTGTGACTGTCACAGGAACGACTTCCTATTCGGGATAAGGTGCACGTCATCGCGTGCTGGGTAAGCATGAGTAATAGCCACTGACATTTTCGCGATGCCATCGGCCGATGCCTTCGGCATCGGCGGCCGTTTACTAATATGTTATGACACATCAATAGCCACAGATAAGGTTTGATGTGGTGCGAACTCTAACCGGAAAACTATACAGGGCCCCTGAAGAGACTATAAAGGTCGAAACAAGGCGGGTGGGGACGATTCCTCACCCTTGTTGGGCCCCATTCGACCTCCCCTCCCAGGAATTCGTCGTCGCTGCGACTTCGTCGCAGCTCCCCCCTCCCTAACCCTTAGATACGAATCCCCCTCTCCCAATAGTGTACGATGTCCGCCTCTGCCTCCTCCTCTTTCACTCCCCTCGCTTTCGCTCAGGCCAGGGCTCTGTCCCCGGCCATTGCGGCGCAGTCCTTTGGGTCCGGCAGAGATGCCGAGACCGGTAAGGCTGCGGCCTTATTAGTACGCCGTCAGGCGTATGAAAAGGCAATCACGGTGACGGATTTGGTACACACCATTCCGCATAATTACCGTGACGCCCTTGGCGAGCAGGTCCGCTGGACCGCTGACATAGCTGAAAAGCTATGTAACGCCAAGGCCAGCCTCCGCAAGCTGGAGTCGGCCCTTGCCGACGGCAACCCCCCCTCGCACCTCAAAATTAAGGTGCCGGAACTCCAAGCTTGCAAGGAGTTCCGTGAGAGTGGTGGCCTAGAAACCACCAACGCCGCCATCAGGGACAGCTGCGAAGCTGTTCAGAAGGCAGTGCTTCGATCCGCCATAGCTGGAAAGCAAGGCGAGATCGAACTCTTGGAGGGGCTCCTTGAACGGACCGCCCTGTTCACCCGCTACAAGGACGCCATCGCTAGTCGATGGTCCACTGTACGGGAACGCTCGATGGTGCCACGCCTCGCCTATGTCAGGGCGCAGGATGAGCACTTCATCGCTGCCGATGCCTCCACGGCTACGGACGTCAGCGTTACAGGGTGGGAAGTCAACCCTTCTGTCGTTGCAGAGTTCGACGACCTCGTCCAGGACCTTGTCCCGATCGCCCTTCGCGCCATCTCGATCGTCGAGATGAAGGAACTCGCCATGCAGGCGAAGATCGAGAAGAAAAAGGTCGTGGAAAAGTCGGCTGACTCAGAAATGGCGGACGCGACCAAACCAGGTCCGTCCATCCAATCCCTTGTCGACAAAGCTGTCGCAGGGAAGGTCAAGCCGCTGACCGCCCAGTTGGCAAAGGTGAGTCTTCTGCCTAGCAGTCGACGCGCCCTCACTAACACACTCGCAGCTCTCGGTCAAGGGCGCGGGCAAGGCGGCCAACAAGAAGAAGGCCAACGTCGTCGCCAAAAAGAGCGACAAGTCCTCGAAGAAGGCGACTTCCTCGTCGACCAAGAAGGCCAAGTCTTCGACCACCAAAAAATCCCCGGTCAGCAAGGACAAGGGCAAGGGCAAGCAGAAGGCCGGTACGTATTCGGCCGCCCTCGCACCCTTCCTGACCGCGTACTAACTCTGTCACTGCCCCAGGCAATTGAATACGTACTACTGAACACCCCCGTCGAGGTACTCGAGGCGTCCCAGTTCCGTAGTTACGTGCATACGTCACCTGGTGTAGTTGTACCGGAATCGATCGCATACGAACTTTCCGTCGGATTGAAATATATGTATCATTCGGACCATTATAAGTCTATTATTTTAGACGCGTGGGAAGACTTTGAACGCCGCCTAAGATGGCGTTTGTTTTTCACGTTTAAAGATGGTCCCAATGTGCCATATGATCCAGATTATGAGATTAAGGACCGCGAAAAAACCACTCGGGTCCCGTCTCTACCGCGCTGGCTAGAAATTGGCATCGAGCGGGGTAGGCGCTTCGTGGAAACTACGATCGCCAAAATACCCGCAGATGTTGGGCGAAGCTTACCAAGTAAATCGCTCGCGCCTAGCCCTTCCAAAATATTAGCCTTTCTTAAAGAGCGTGATTACGTCGTCACTCTTACCGATAAGAATTTGGGACTTGCGGTGTCCGAGCGTACCTGGATCATTGAGCAAACGAAGAAGCTCTTAAGTAATCGTAACGATTATGAGCCCGTGACAAAGGCTCGAGCAACACGAATCTTCGATGAGAAACAAGCCGAGGTAAAAGCCATAGCAAAGCTAGTGGACAAACATGTTACCTTGGGCGCGTTGAAAGTAGATAAATTTATGTTATCGAAATTGACTCCGGATGACGGGGAACATAAGTTCCCGCAGTTTTATGGAATTCCTAAAATTCATAAAAACCCTGCAGGGTTCCGGCCTATAGTGCCGTGTCACTCCGTCATCACAGGCCCATGCGGCAAATTTGTTTCTAAAGAGCTTAAACCGCTAGTAAAAGCGGCGCCAACCGTAATTCACGGAACCAAAGACCTGGTGTTAAAATTAAGCCAATTGCGTATACCCGCTGCGCCATGGGGCGAAAACTGGTATTTCGTCACCGGCGACGTTGTAGCATTTTATCCGAATATTCCACTTGAGCAATGTTTGGGTATCGTGTACCAAATGTGGCTCGAACATACATTCGATCCAATGATTTACAACGCGACCGAAGAACGAGATGGAGTCATCAAGGGTTTTGATGGAAGTCAAGCACGTCTCCACTCGCAAATCTTCCGGCGGGCGCTGCAAGTTAGCAGTACGCAATTAATCACACAGTTTCAAAACGAATACTTCTTACAGAAGCGAGGACTAGCTATGGGCGTCCCCGAGTCCCCGGACTTAGCCAATCTATTTGGATGGTACTTCGAAAAGAAAGCTAACGTTTTGAGCGACCCTAGAATTGCTTTCTATGGTCGTTACATTGATGATTGCTTTGCTATTGTTCGTGCGACTAGTGGTAGCGCCGCCCAACAATATCTTAGCAATAAAATAATCTTCGATGGCTGCCAAATTTTGTGGGAATCTTCAGCCGTGCGGTGCAACTTCCTGGACGCCACTTTCTATTTTGAAAATGGTACGTTACAATGGAAACCTTATCGCAAGCAAAAGAACCACATGGAGCGAATTCCATGGATATCTGGCCATCCCCTTGATGTCAAAAGGGGAACTTTTATTGGCGAGATGTCGCGGTTAGCGACGCTTAGTAGTACTATTCCGGTCTACTTGGACAGCATAAAGGAGTTGGTAGCCCTTTATGTCAAGCGTGGCTACCCGCGTGACCTTGTTAGTTCTTGGGTAAGAAAGTACCTTCAAGAACGCTGGGAAAAGCGTTTGAGTGAGAACAACGTTCGCGATAGCGAGGGCGTTCTTGTTCTGAAAACCCAATATAACACGGCATGGAATTACTTCAATGCTAAAGAGTTAGGAGATACGATACTCGGCTACTGGCGGGAATGGTACGAACGTGCCGACCGCGGGGAAAACACAGTCTATACTAATCGTGAGTACCCACGTCCGTCTCGGGATTGGGGTTCGCTTAACGACGTGGACGGCGCGTGCTTAAGTGCTGTGCCTGATACGTTGGGCGGTGAACTCTATATTCCAGATATACGCAAAATAGGTATGCTGAACAGACGAATGATTACGAGTCGTAAGCGAACTCGTAATTTATTCGACTTAACAAATCTTTGGAAAAAACTCGTACTCCGTCAGCTCGACGAGAAGGAGACCGCTGAACGCGTAAGCGAAATTCAGTCGGCTCCGAACACCACCGCCGGTCCAAGTATGTCTATTGACGCCCGAACCTCGTTTCGGATGGAACATCAAGACAACATACACCGGCGCTCGCCGTCCCCGAACAAGCCTTTGTTCGGCTGAGGGAAACGCGTTGATGATGCAGTCGCTTGATCATGTCGTGCCGATGGGCGTACCGACGGACGTGCCGATGGGCGCGTGGCATGGCCACCAGTACTCGTGAAGCGTGATAGTGGAGACCCGGCTACTCCCCGCGCGTAGCGTGCTAAGCAGCACCGGTAGGAAACGGCCGGGAAGGCAAGCAGATGTGGCGCCGGGCTGCGTCTACAGGCTCAGTGACCTAAACTACGCTGCTCTAAGCACGACTTTAGGCATGACTCTAGGCATGACCGCTGATCGAGCAGACGGTCGTCGACTACGCCCCTCAACTGACATTGGAACTTGTTCCGCTGACTCTTTAGCTCGCACAGTAACATATGGAATACAAAGCGGCCCGGCTCACCCCGGGCGGTTTGGCTTTCTAACCCAAACCCTAACCGTTAGTATTCACGCCAACTTAATCGTTGTGCGTAAACGGTCGCTGATTACTATTTATCAGCTAACCCGAACCCTAACCCGAACCCTAAGCCCTAACCCGAACTCTAACCGAACCCTAACAGGCGGTAGAGTTCACTGGGCCATGCACGTGACATTACGTCACTAGGCATGTGATTATGGACACCGGCCCGATAGTAGGCCGCGCACCCGAAACCGGATCAGTCCGGAGTCCTTTATAGCCCCGGCCCTAAAGGGCCGGTGGCCTGCACTGGTGACACGGCACCTCGTGCGAGATCACATGCCGTGTTGTGACTGTCACAGGAACGACTTCCTATTCGGGATAAGGTGCACGTCATCGCGTGCTGGGTAAGCATGAGTAATAGCCACTGACATTTTCGCGATGCCATCGGCCGATGCCTTCGGCATCGGCGGCCGTTTACTAATATGTTATGACACATCAATAGCCACAGATAAGGTTTGATGTGGTGCGAACTCTAACCGGAAAACTATACAGGGCCCCTGAAGAGACTATAAAGGTCGAAACAAGGCGGGTGGGGACGATTCCTCACCCTTGTTGGGCCCCATTCGACCTCCCCTCCCAGGAATTCGTCGTCGCTGCGACTTCGTCGCAGCTCCCCCCTCCCTAACCCTAACCCTAACACGGCACCTCGTGTGAGATCACATGCCGTGTTGTGACTGTTACAGGAACGACTTCCTATTCGGGATAAGGTGCACGTCATCGCGTGCTGGGTAAGCATGAGTAATAGCCACTGACATCTTTACGATGCCATCGGGCCGATGCCTTCGGCATCGGCGGCCGTTTACTAATATGTTATGACACATCAACAGCCATAGATAAGGTTTGATGTGGTGCGAACTCTAACCGGAAAACTATACAGGGCCCCTGAAGAGACTATAAAGGTCGAAACAAGGCGGGTGGGGACGATTCCTCACCCTTGTTGGGCCCCATTCGACCTCCCCCTCCCAGGTATTCGTCGTCGCTGCGACTTCGTCGCAGCTCCCCCCTCCCTAACCCAATCCAAAGCATCGGGAATCCCGTTTGGAGCAGGCTGCGCCCCGCCCAGATGCTGTACATGAGCTGTCTAGGCAGCGCCTGTGCGGCACCTGTGTACGCATAGTTGAGCACGCGTTCCAGACACGCAATGAGCTCCACGTATTGCGGCTGCGGCTTGCGACTGACGGTCCCACGAACCACCTGAGGCTGGTTGTTGGCATCGAGGGTGGGCTTGATGTGATGTTTCCAAACTGCCTCGATCATAGCGGTCACGGGTAACGTCGCCCATGCGTACACCTCAGGGAAGCACTGCAGAGGATGGGTGGCCGCTGCCATGTGAGCGTCGAGCTTGCAAGCCAGAGCGTCGGGTGAATAATGGCCCTCACTCACCGTGTACTTTAGCAAAATGGAGGTCCGCCTGAGCGCGTCGATGATCGGTGGGCGTTCGCAGATGCGAGCGTGTTTGAGGACAAAGTGACGATAGATCGCGTCTCCATTTTGATACTCCTCCCGCAAATGATTGAGATCCAACATAAACTTGTTCTCCAGACGCAGCGAGTTCTTCTTCGCTCCATCCCCTCGGAGCTGAGCGGTGATCCGCTCGTGGGGAACGCTGCGGCCACCTTGCCGGCCAGGCACGAGGCGGTGGCCTTGCCACGGGCGGTTGTGGCCCAGGGCCCGGTGGCGGCGCCAGTGAGCATGCCCTTCTGTACAACGTGGAACCGCTTGCTGACGCGCATCGCATGTGCGGACGTGTTGTAGCACTGTGAGCTCAGGGGGACAACTGCTCTCCCTGCAGCCCCAGGGGCTGTGAGATGGCGACAGAGCTCGCGAACGTATGGGATTAGGGGATGCATGACGCCGGTGGCTTGCCATTGACCGATCGTCTTGCTGTAGAAGTGAGGGTAGAATGTGTAGCTCGTGTCACGGTAGTGACGATCCCGACGGTCCAGCTCTGCATCGAACTGGGCCTCGTCGATGTTGTGTGCTCGGCCTTCGTCCAGCTCGCATCGAAATCTGGCTCGAGATCGTACGAAGCGGGGCCAAGGAACAGCGAGGACACCTCTGGCAAATTCTGCATGATGGCGCACCGGTCCCCACGACGGGGAGCATCTGGCTCTCGACGAGGAATGCGGAATCCGTCCTCGCTGTATATGTGTATCTCGCGACCGTCGTCATCCAGGAGGGGAAGTGCGTGAAGATCATCGATGCGACGGCGAGATGCCGGGTTGTACGAGTCATAGACGGTGGGATGAGCGCGGAGGATCTCATCGATGGGGACCTCCTTCCACTGACGGACTATGTATGCGCTGATAATGTAACTCGGGGGTCAGAGGCGAGAACATGGGGAGCGAAACGGAAACTCACTTGAAGTGTGTTGCGAGGGCGAGAGACATCCGCCACACGCGCGCGTAGTTGACCTCACGATCCCACGTCTGGGCAGCGGCTTGGAGGGAATCATCGAACGCCAGACGCCGGTTTTGTCCGTATCTCAAAGTGATGAACACCGGATAGGAATCTTCCAGCTCCTTGAAGCGGTAGTGCTTCGGGGCTGCGTTGTAGTACTCTTCCCATCCCTCCCTGAAGGCGGCCGCAAGACGTTTTATTTGGGCGAGGTTGAACTCGAATCGTTTGCGCTCACTGGAATGATCAATGGAATGAGCACGACATGCATCGATGGGTTGAATCATTGGGAACGCACCAGCGCAGGTGCGCTGGCGTGCGACGACGCAAACCACTCGCGACGCGGGTGCACGGGCGCAAATGCGCTGACCCGCAATGAGGAAACCCAAAAACAGGACAGAGGCACTCACCCAATGTCAAATGTCCAGGAAAACTTGGCGTCGCACGAGATGTCCGGATACTTCTGCACGAGGACCACGTCCCGGTACCCTGAGCGTTCCATAATATGGAGAAACCCGGCGATGACAGCGCGCGAAAGAGCCGGTGACATTGTCGTGGATTTCTTCTCCAGCTTGAGGTCCCGACATGAGGCGGGTTAATGTACACCTCCTTTGGTATCAGACCGAGCCAGATGTCTTCTTGAGCCATGGTGTATCCCACGTGAAGCATTCGCCCAGCCATGTCGCACCCCAGCGCAGTCAGATCGCCTCAGAAATGCCAGTGACGCTTCTCAAAGGCGATGGTCAGGTTCCATCGGTGGTCAGCCTCCGCGCCGGGCGCATGAGGATTGGGCAGGAGAACGTCCATCCCTCCCGCCGGCCCACAATCTGTCTGTAGTCCAGGAACGTCTGCGCACAAAAGGAACAAACATCAGCAATGGATCGACGGACAGCCCTGAGCCCAAAGACACTTTCGACGTACGCCTGCACACGTCCAGGACACGTTCAGATCATGCGTGTTTACGAGAAACTCCTTGTCGATGATAATCTTGTTCTTCTGCTTGAGCGTGTGCATGGCAAGGGTGTCCTCGACGCGCTGGTACCACTCTCGCAGCGTGGAAAGACGGATGTTGCGCACCGGCATGGTCTCGTACATCTGAGCGACGCGCGTCTGGTCCCCATATGTGTCTTCGACGCTACGCGTCACCTCCTGCTGGTCGATGCCATCGTCCGTAAACATCGTCGGAGCGACATGCTCGGACACCCTTGCGCCGTGAGGGACCGCGCCGTCCTCCTCTTCGTCGTACGCCGCTTCCCCCAGAGCGCGCTCGTCACTGCCTTCGCCATCCTCGCCCAGTGCAATCTCCTCTGCCTCAGCTTCGTCTTCGTCAAACACGTTGAAGAAATCATCCTGTTCCTGGTCGCTACTGAGAAACTCATCAGCCCCTCCGCTGCAGTTCTGTGTCAGGCCGCACGCATGTGCAGCTCACCTGGGAGAGGAAAGCCAATCCATCGGTGCGAGTCTGCAGGGAAAACAAATCGAATAATGCGGGGAGGAAGAAAGTGCACACGTCGCTGGTTGGCAAAGGCCCCAGTGACCATGTCCTCCCTGCAACCTTGACTGGGCGAGCCACAGTTCTGGTACAGTGTGACATCGTCTCTGCCACAGTGGTGGCTGTTCAAACTTTTCAGAAGTCGGAACTGGGCGATCGGCCAATCTGGCGCACATAGGATATATTTACCCGGCAGGCGGGCGGCACTGCGCTAATGCAAAAAGCTGACATGGGACCGAGATGCAGACAAATATGCGATGTAGATAAGGTCCGAGATCCGGCAGAGGCGCGAGCAAGAAGAACGACGACGACACGAGCAAACAGAGGAACGACGACATGCACGCAACATGACCGTACGACGCGCACACAATCACCTCACCTGCGAGGGGTCAAAGTCCGAGTCCATCTCGTCCTCCCGGCGATCTCTTTGGTCGCGTCTGGGCTTCTTGGACTTGCGCTCAGAAGGGCCGGACTGCTCGGTCTGGCGACGCTTGCGCTGCTCCTCCGCGGCGGCGGCAGCGTGACGCTCGCGGGCATCTGGGCACCAAATGTCAGTAAAGTAGGAACCAAAAGAACGGAAAAACGCGCGCACGGGCAAGGATGCGGGTGGAATGCATGCCTGGAACGCGCAAACAACATTAGCGTAATTGGTCAACATTCTAGAATGATCGACACTTACCAGGGTCCGCACCAACCGGCTGTGTGGGCTCCGCCTCAGGTTCAGGACGCGGTCTCATCAAATCCACCAAGCGCATGACCTCGTTGATCTTCCGACTAGGCAGCACGTCCTCTGGCAAGGCGGCGATGCGAGCCTGCAGCTTCGCGTGGTAGGACTCAAAATCAGCCTCGGAGACAGGGGGAGGACGGAACTGGAGGACGTCGAGGCGCCCTTCGACCAGCTCCGGATACGACGCAATCGCCTTGAGCAACGACTCGCGCGAGGGCGGGGGAAGCGCCATGTCCTGGTTGGCCTCCCTGATGCTGAGCGTCTGGTGCAGGTTGCCGAACGCATCCTCGGCCGCGATCTCAGGGTCTTGGTCCCAACGCTGCGCAGCGGCCTCGACCAGCGTTGCGTGCGCATCGCGCTGCGCCTCAGGTGAGAGCTCCAGGCGTGGGGGACGCTGGGTCAGAGGGACGTTAGGACCATCGGTAGGGACGTCAATGACAACGTCGCTCTGGGATGCCGTGGGGTCGAATGGGATCACGTTGGGGTCCAAGTCGCCGCTGCCTGGCGCTCCACTGGCCTGTCCGGACTGGTCGCCCTGGGTGTCGTCCCAGTAGTCCGTGTCTCTGTCCTCCGCCTGATCGCCGCTGTCGTCCGCGCCGTCCGCGCCGTCCGTGCGGTTGTCGACGTCCATGGCGTCGCCCTCACCCTCACCCTCAGACAAAAAGTTCAGTTCGTCGGGGTCGACGTCGCTCTCCATGTCTTCGATGCGCTGATCGACTTCCGGCCAGCGCACGTCTTGAGGATAGATGTCGTCGAGGCGCGGGACGACAATCTTGCCCGCCTTGCCCGAGCCGCTCGCCTGGGACTGCGCGTGCTTCTCCCTGAGCCATTCAACGTGCCGTTCGCGCAGCTGGACGAAGAGGTCCCACTGCTTGGGCTCCGTGCTCTTAAAGTGATCGAGGGAGGGGTACGCGCGCGTGTCCCTGCGTTTCTCGACCGAAGGGACCTTGAAGCTGACGGCCTCCTTGTCGCGCATCACGTAGACCTTGCGCGCGTTCTCGCCATCGCGCCTGAACTCGAGCCGGCTGGCGTTGAACGAGAGCGCCTGTAAAAGCAATGAGAACGGCGCGATGCAATGAGAACGGCGCGATGCAATGAGAACGGCGCGATGCAATGAGAACGGCGCGAATGAATTGAAAGGCAAGCACTCACTTCAACGAGCTCGTCGAGCTTCTCGGCGACCGCGCCGTTGATGACACCCTTGCTGCCCTGACCGGAGTGCGTTGCCGCGGCGGCCGTTGACCCAACGACCATCTTCACGATCTTCTTGATGTCGTTGGCATACGTCTTCATGCGCGCGTCCTTTGCGACGCTCTTGTTGAAGTTGTCGCGGTCGACGACGGTCAGCTTGGTCTTTGCCTTCTGCGGCAGGACGACGTTGCGCAGGAGGCTCACGTCCCACATGAGCTTTATGCCGATCTCCTTGTCGTCTTCCTTGACGATCCCCGCGCTGACGTACATATCCTTGAGCATGCTCGAGATCGACCGCTGACGGTTCTTCTCGAGGTACTGAAGGAGGTTCTTGCGTAGTGTCGCCGCGAGGGGTTCCACGAGTGTCTTCTCCATAATCTCCTTGTATATGCGCGCGGTGAAGTGAAGACGAGACGCGAGCGTTGCAAGAAAACGCTTGCGGTTGCTGCGATGGATCACACCACGGAAGTCGACTGCGCTGCTGAGAAGCAGTGACAGGCAGGGGTATGCCTGGCGGTGCTTGTTGGAGACGTTGAAGGGGGAGGCGAAGGCGCGATGGCGAGGGTGGTAGAGGCCCATGTCAAGGTTGTCCTCCTTGGGCAGAGAGCTCTGGGGAACGATGTTCTCGTAGAGCTCGTTCCAGATGGCCTTGAGGTCGTCGACGATCTCGTCTGGCTCCTCGTCGTGGTCGAGAACGTTGAGGAGGACGTCCTCGATGACCGTTGTTGCGTTGGTGAAGGTGTTTGTCGGTGCGCTGAACACCGCCTCGTACTCGGGCTTCATGATTCCCGAGGCGAGCATCATGTCGACGCCGCGCACGAGCTCCATTTGCTCGCAGAGCCATAGGTAGAACTGTACGAGGAATGTAAATGATGGTCAGTACGTCGCAAAAACCAATGCGATACGAATGTAGAACGTACATGGCGGGGTTGGTCATTTGAATTGCTGATTGCATGCGGGTTGATCATGAACTCGCGCATGTTTGAGGTGTGGTCCCACACCCACGGATACCTTGACACGACGGTTGCGTCGACCATGGGATCTATCTGACGACTGATCTGTGGTGCAGAGTGAGTCGTGATGAATGAAGAAGTTACAAAGAGCGCACCAGCG
This sequence comes from Trametes punicea, assembly GCA_025528855.1. NCBI lineage: Eukaryota > Fungi > Basidiomycota > Agaricomycetes > Polyporales > Polyporaceae > Trametes > Trametes punicea. Next base: position 13,136 of record VICQ01000061.1, on the reverse strand, counting down.
CAAATGTGCCAGTGCGCACAAGCGCATGAGTCGATCGTCAGTGCGCGCACCAGCGCAGATGCGCCAGTGCGCGCATGCGCATGAGTCGATCGTCAGTGCGCGCACCAGCGCAGATGCGCCAGTGCGCGCATGCGCGCAGGTAGGTGGTATGTGAGCGCACCAGCGCAGATGCGCCAGTGCGCGCATGCGCATGGGTTGATCGTCAGTGCGCGCACCAGCGCAGATGCGCCAGTGCGCGCACGCGCGCAGGTAGGTGGTATGTGAGCGCACCAGCGCATTTGCGCTGGTGCGCTGATCGAGAAGGTAGATCAGTACTTACCCATTGAAGTCCGTACGACACGCATGCAAAGTGGTCGTACAAGTCTTGAATGAATGTCACCGTCGCCAGCGGCAGGTCGTACCCCTGGCCGAGCTCCCGCAGACGGCGCACCCACATCAGACGGTCCTTCGCCCCCTTCACCGTCGCCGCAGTGTCAGGCCCCCACACGCAGTGAGGGACCATGCTCTCCCATGACTCAACCACCGCCGCGTCGACCTGCGCCCAGTACGCTGTCATCGCCGCCCTCCAGTCAGGTGTTGACGTCTTCAGTAGCGACGCCATCGCCGGCTTCACCGTCTGCACGTAGATCTCGTCGATCTTCTTGATGAGGTCGGCGTGCCAGACCTCGTCGTCGACAACGCCCTTCTTCATGAACGTCGCGTACAGGTCTTCATACGACCGCTTGACGTTCCCAGCGACCGCCGTCGCGCGCTGCTTGGGAGAGTACCCCAGGTACTTCACATAGTTTTGCAGGCGCGGCATCGTCGCCGCCGGCCAGTCGCCACTCTTCGCGACAAAAACCATCTCCTCCACCACGCTCTCAAGCAGGTCCAGCCAGATCTGCCAGCGCGCAAAAAAAAGAAATGCCGCATGAGCAAACGTAAGCGCACAAGTGAACAAGATGGACGCACCCCACCCGCAGTGTCTGGAGGCCTCACAGACACCGGATGCTTTGTCCTCGTGTCCATCACCGTCTTGGTGATGCCCTGACCCTTCGTGACGGGGCATAGCCGCTTCTTCAGCATTTCGATCTTCAGGTGCTTGCCGTCGCGCATGTGCGCCAGCTGCCCCGCCAGGTTCACAAAGTCCCATGCGCGCGGCATCTTCAGCAATGCGCCGAAGCCGCGCTTCTGATCCTGCGGCGCCAGGACGTTGCTGAGGATGTGATCCTCCCAAGCGTCCGTCCCGATCGGCGCCCGCACCACCTTCTTGCCGCTGGTGCTGAGGTACTTGGCATTGTACTCCTTGATCGCGGACAGCGACAGCCAGAACCGCTCAAGCTCCGTCTGCTTGAGGTTCGGCATCTCGTCGTTCATCGAGAGGTACTGGCCGATCTCGTCGTCGACGTCCTCTGCACGTCGGATCGTGTCAGTGAGAAACCATATTTTAACCACGTGCAGACAAACGCAACGCTCACCTGCAGCAAACACCTCGGTCAGCCACAACATTGGCTGAGCAAGGGTCTCCTCAACCTCGGCGAGCCTCTTGCGCAGTGTCGCCAGCGCCTCGTCCGTCTCGTCGCTCGCCTTGCGCTTGCTCAGCTGCGTGATCTTCGACGTCAGCGTCGCTCGCGACTTGTCCAGCGTTGCGCGGTACTCGATCAGTGCCTTCTGCCGGTGGTGGCCACCCGCGAGCTCGATGATTTGGTCGCGCGCCTCATCAGTGAACACAATCGGCAGCGCGCGCGTGCCTTCCGGGCGGTGCGCCTGAAGCGCGTCCGGCTTGATAAACCGCCGTGGCACCACGACCGGAATAGGGCTCTCCCAGTCCCATACGCCCTTGAACAACAGCTGCTGGACGATCTCCTTCACACGGAGAGGCTCTATGGGGCGGTTGTTCCACTTGCCAAAGTGCAGCTTCACTGGCGTCGAGTCGATGAGGTTGAGGGTGCCGTACCCCAGACGCATTTTTGCCGCGCGCTGCGCGAGCGCACTCCGTGACTGCTCATGCTGCTGCCTCCCCTTGACGTCAAACCCGAGCTTGACGTCGGTGGGCTCGCGCTTGACAGGACGTTCCTCACTGTCGTGCGCGCTTTTCTGGCGCGTGCGCGACGTTTTCTGTGAACAATGTGGCGCATGAGCCCCATTCATTCATACTGAAATTGTGTGTGCAGGAGCGCACATACCTGGGTCATCGTCGCCTTCTCGTCCCCGCCACCGTCTTCGCGCGCGACCCAGCCTTCTTCTTGCCCTTCTGTGTGCGCAATGATTGGGAGGTAAGCATGTGTCCGCATGAGCGCGCTCCTATGCGCACCTGTGTCCCGGAGTTTTCCTCCATCTCCTCGGGATGTACCTCCACAATGTCCTCCTCCTCCTCCTCCTCCTCCTCCTCCTCCTCCTCCTGCTCGCGTTCTTCTGCCTCCCCGTCCGCCTCATCCTCCGTTGCGCGCACCACGACCTTGCCCTTCTGCGAAGAGTCCGAATATCAGTAAACCATGCGCGTGCATGTGGTAGAAACGGCGCACCTCCGCATTCCCAGACGTCGCGGCAGCCTTTTTCCCTTTGGCCTTAGATGCGGTCGCTTTGAGCGCGGGTTCGGCTTGGGCGGGCGCGGCGCTTTTCTGTTGTATGCATAGTGCAAGGTCAGCGAGCTTCCATGCAATACAAGTGCGCGCGGACGTACCGCGCGAGGCTTCGGCTTCGCTTTTTCAGCTTTGGGTGGCATGTTGGCAAGCGAGAGGAATTTGGTAGAGTGAAACAGCAAGTGGGAAAGCGGCAGCGCACAGTGCTGAGGTAGACAAAATCTAAACACCAGCGCGTCCAGCATGCAGACGCCAGCGCATGGCACCGCACGGCGCTTGCACGTCCATCACATCTGTGACTGAAGCACGTGCCTGCGCTTCGAGGGCTGGCGCACGCGGCAGCCGCCTGGCGGCGCGCACCCGCGCACTTGCGCCACACTTGCCTAGACCTAACCGAGCTCGAATCCGCATTCATGTGCTGTGCGCACGCGGCCACTACCTGCTCAGGGTGTAGAACAATGTAATGTACATGTGCATGTAGCGTAGCAATGAAAAAAGTGAGGATATCACACCTCTCACTAGCATGTCTGAAAGCGCGCACTAGCGTGAAGACGCGGACCTTCCGCCCTACGTTAAAACATGTCCAACTAGCTATCGCTTTGAGCGCACCAGCGCAAATGCGCTGGTGCGCTCGCGCCCAAACCATACACGTCGTTCCAATCCCAAAGTCAGCGCACCGGTGCATGTGCGCGCATAATTATTCGACCACAGTGCACCAGCGCACGCACTGGCGCACATGCGCTGGTGCGCTCACAATCATTCGACGATAGCGCACCAGCGCACTGGCGCACTTGCGCTGGTGCGCTAATAATCATATCATTTGAACACTTTGTGTTCGCACGGCAGCGCACTTGTGCACGTGCGCTTCGCAATTATATAAAGTATTATCATTATTGTTCTGGCATCATAGTCGTTTACATTGCAATGAAGTATTATGTATGTCGTCATTGTTCTGGCACACTGGCGCACATGCACCAGTGCATTCATAATGATTTTGTCACACTGTGTATCAGCGTACCAGCGCACTTGTGCCCATGCGCTTCGCCCAATATATTTCATTGAAATTGATAAGTAAAATTATTGCATGCCATTGTATGCTTCAGCGCGCCAGTGCACCACCACAGTGGCAATGGTGTGCCCCACAGCCAGGTATCATATTTTAGAATTATATCTACAAATGAAGTATAATACATTCCTGCGCGCATGGGTGCATCGGTGTGCTGGAGTGCTGTGTCAATCCTTGGTTGCACCAGTGCAGAGATCCCTATCATGTGTGCCAGTGCGCTCTGCACATGAGGATGGCACATGATGCGGCGCATCAGCGCATATGCGCCAGTGCGCTCTGCACATGAGGATAGCACATGATGCGGCGCACCAGCGCATATGCGCCAGTGCGCTACGGGCGCCTAGCCCCCTAACCCTTACCGTAAAGGGCTAGGGCTAACCCTCACCCCCCCTACTTTTTCCCTATAAATTTTTTGTAGTTGATGGCTTAGACATATCAAACAAAGAGGAGGGGACAGAGGCAGAGCTGTGTTCAGGGACAGAGAGCTGGTTGTAAAGTGATCAGCATGAATGGCATCTAGACCAAGAAAAGCAATATACCTTTCACAAGTGCTTGTTTCTTCTGAGGTGATCTAAGAGAGAGCCTTGATTAATAAATTTGCTGGTACACAATTGTCCCTCAGGAGACATGCATTTGCAGATGATCTGATCAGACCTTTGCCCACAGTGAGGGGAGAAGGGTGGTGTGGCAGTGAGGGTCCTGAGGCAGTGTGGTTTGGAACATTGGGAGAAGGAGTGTGTGACTGTATATAGCGTAGCACAGTCAGGTGTGGTACAGTAGGTAGCAAAAAGCATGGCCTTGCGTGAGGAGACAAGTTTGTGTAGTGTGACCATGCACAAGGAGGTGGCGGCGGAAAGCGCAGCGAGGTGAGGTCAGGTGTGGCACATTCTGAGGAGGGAGATGTGATGGTGCATAGTGTGACAGTGCACGGCCTCGAGCGATGTGAAAAGGGGCACGTGACTAGAAAGGGGGGAGAGGAAGGAAGCTTCATTGTACACAGCAAAATGCAGCATTTGTGAGGCTCAGCAGGGTGGAGACCTTCTGTGGGGGCATGCGAATGTGCAACTCGACCCATGAGGGCATGGTGAGGACTGGATGGGTCCTAACCTGGTGAGGCTCTAGGGCATAGGTATAGTTTGGTGTCAGTAGTCCGAGCGGTGATACATCAGGCTGACGACTTTGCTGCTAAAGAACACTCACAGTGATTGGGGGGTCAGGCTCTGCGCTGAAGCCGGCGACTTCAGTGTTCTCAGTACTCTGAAATGCAAAGCCCTCCCTATTTTCCTTGGAGGTCTAGAAATAGATATCGGCAAAGAGTTTAATATTGTAATACAGAGTCAACTGGGCAATAGAAAAACAACCATGCACCTTCACTACCACTTTTTGACTATGTGATAGGTATTCTTTGGTGAGCGGTGGATCACCTGGCTATGATAAAGGTGAGCAGGAAATGAATAGCCGGGCGGCATGAGCCTTAGATAGTTAACCTATAGTCTCTTGTTGCAGTTAAGTGGAAGGCCAACTGCAGGATAACTATGAGCACCCACAATGCATGTGTTAGATTCCCTGAACATGTAAATTGATGCGTGGCTATGACATGGTTCCCTAGGCATATTATATGTAAACTATGAACAGGCTATGGCACAGGTTCATACGGCCATGCACAAGTTTACCTTTCGAATATCACCATATGTGGACTACGCCCAGTGTATATTTTAATCAACGCAGCCTGTTATGGAGGGGCGATAGCCGCGCGCTAGTTAAACGCCCGTTGCCGCTATCTCATGCACATAGCCCCGGGGGGTCTCCGCCCCTTGCCTGCTGTGGGTCCTGCTCCGCCGCGCGGGCACTTAGCTAGCCTGTCCTAGTCCTAACCCTCACCCCCTACGTTTTCCCTATAAATGTCTGGATGTGACCAAGTCCTTTGTTGTCTCAAACTCAAGGGCCGCGACCACCGTCATCCCGCCGCTATCGAGCACCGCGCAGGGCGTGCCTACACTCCCCCTCCAGAGATCACATAAGACTGAAAGCGAGACCCTATAATTTGCAGAAACCTAATAGAAACCATGCCGAAGACATCTTTGAGTGGGACTGTTAGGTGGTCATTTTGACAAGAACACAATGTATTATATATATGTGAGGGATACACAGAAGCTGTACAGTGTTATATACAAACATGTCATTCAAACACGCCAATAGCAAGTCATCCGCAATCACAATGAACTAGTATCTCTTATGCCCACAATACGTTTGAACGCCTCATAGCACTGAAGTATTGCCCGACTGTTATCGAGGGGTTTCATGCCTTCACTGTAACGGCGACGGGGCCTGGGGATGGCAGGGAGATGTGCGGAAACGATTGTTGTTTCCGGCGGGTATGTGCCACAGGCTACGTGGTGCACGAGGTTGGCCGTGACGGGTATCTTGTAGAAGGTAGGCGATGTACCGACGAGAACAATGCCGGGTATAATCTTATAGTGTATCAGTAACAGCATGCGGTAGTCGATGAGGTCACATACCTTCAGTTCTAGGGTAGGCAATCCCTCGGCCTGCCGGTGTTTATTGTTCTCGTAAAATGCGGCGATGGCCTCAGCGATCAGCTGGCATTGGACAGCGACGAAGTCCCCTTGAAAGCGCTTGTCCTCCTGGACAAGCATAAGGATGTCGTGCTGTTGACGGTCGATGAGACAAACATCCGTCTCGGCATGCCTCCGTTCTCCACAGATGAGGAGAGGGACGTCCTTGCGAGTGCGAGCGACCCTGTGGTGATTAACGTAGCCGAGGTTCGTGAGCAACGCGACCGCGAAATCATCAACGGCAGAATCTTCAGCGGACGCAGGCTTCATAGCAAGGTCAAGGAGGTTAATGAGAACGGCATTGGGAACGGATAACATGCCGTCCGCGTCTTCCGTGGTCAACAATTCCTGGTCAACCGCGGGCGGCGGCAGATGATCGACTCCAAAAAAAAGTGGGCGCGTCTTCGAAGTGTACGACGATGTTGTACGCCTTGAGGTCGACTGCCGTCCAATCGCTGCCGGGCTTTGCAGAGCGGATGATGTCAGCCATGGATGAGAGCGATGAGAGTGCGTGCGGCGGAAGACAACGACGGCTAGGCGTCCCATCATCGGTACCGGATCCTCACAGGCGCTCAATGGGGCAAGCCTGTGTCAAGAAGCGCCCAGACTGCACTCTGCCCTCGACCGTCATCTCCTCCGAAACGCAACCCGTCCTTGTCGCCTTTCCTTCGCTCTATTCCTCTACCCCCTCCCCGTCTTGCCCCCCCATGGTGCGTGCGGCAGCTCAGATGTCCTATGTCACCCTTTCTGATAGGAGATGCAGTCAACCAACTGCCGCCGCCGCCTCATCCGTGATTTCAAGCGGCTCTCGACCGACCCTCCGGGTGGCATTTCTGGCAGCCCGTGCCCAGACAATATCATGCTCTGGAACGCGGTCATTTTTGGGCCCGGTGAGTGCTGCCGTTGAGACGACGTGGATCAGAATGAATCTCGCTGACGGTCGCCGTTCGCCTCCCCCCAGCGGACACGCCGTTTGAGGACGGGACGTTCAAGCTGCTGCTCACGTTCGACGAATCATACCCGAATAAGCCACCGACGGTCAAGTTCTTGTCGCGGATGTTCCACCCGAACGTGTACGCGAACGGCGAGCTGTGCTTGGACATTCTGCAGAACCGGTGGTCGCCGACGTACGATGTGGCCGCCATCTTGACCTCGATCCAGTCACTGCTGCATGATCCCAACCCGAACAGCCCTGCGAACGCGGAGGCAGCGCAGCTCTATCGGGAGAACATGAAGGAGTACGTGCGGCGGGTGCGCGCGACGGTGGAAGAGAGCTGGCTGGACCCGGACGAGCACGAGGCGATGCGGCAGGAAGACGCGTCTGGAAGCTCGACGGCCACTTCGCAAGCGTAGGTCCGCCAAGCTCAGGCCACAGACTTGCTGTCGTTATCGGATCGCCGCATGTGCGCGTTGGGAGTGGTACATGACACGGAGTGTGGTGGTGGATGTTGGTCATGGTGGCCTTTGTGTTCTCTTCCGTCTCTGTCGGTAGCATATGTAGCACTATCCTCTCTTTCTCTTACTCTCCGTCTCTGATGTAGTACCTGAGGTCCACATCGACCGTCCGTTGTCGAGACTGAGCAGAGCCCCGAACCCGGCTGGCTGTGCGCGACGGATGCGGGCGTCTGCTGTCGCCACGTGGCCGTGTCCCAATCCGGCGACCGTTCGGGCGGTCCTCGTCGTCGTCGTCGTCCAACTCGTCTTCCTTCTCCTCCTCCTCCTCGTCCTCGCCTCGCGCGACTCCCTCAGATTCAGTCTGCGTGCTTCCCTCCGCGGCACAATGACTCTGCCCGCCAACGACGCATTCACGCTTGGTCTCCCGCACGACCCCGCCCGCATCGGCCTCCGCTCCTCGTCCTCGAAGATCCCGTTTGTCTCCAGCACAAAGCCTCACTCTCCCTCCGTCTCCCTCCGCACCTCTCACCCCTCCTCCTCCACCCGTCAGATGAGCGTCGAGCGCACAGATCACACTCCTCGCTCGCCCCCTCTCCATTCTCCAACGCCCAATGGCAACTCAGCAAGTATTCCCAGCCGTTCGTCCGTTCGCCACAGGAAAATGCCAGGGCCATCATCGGCTCAATCGACTATCTCCTCCTCCTCCTCCTCCAACCCCTCCCGTGCTGCCGATCTTGACAAGACTGCACGCCCTCCTGTAGACTGGGAAATCCCCAGAAAGACCCTCCACTCGTCCATCGGTGCGTTTTCCCTTCCCGTCTTAGCGCCTCCGTCTCCGCGTCTCCGCTGACGTCGTCTGCTGCTTGCGTCCAGGTTTCCTCACCCTCTACCTCTACGCCTCCAATGGCAACCCCCGCACAGTTGTCTACGTCCTAAGCCTCGCCCTCGCTTTCATCGTGCCCTGCGACATTCTCCGTTTCCGTTCCGCACGTTTTGAGTGGCTCTTTGAGCGATGCGTCGGTTTCCTCATGCGCGAAAGCGAAAAGGCAAGCGTTCAGCCTACCTTCTCCCGTAGACATCCGCTCATTGCCACTCCCATCTACAGAAAACGACCAATGGGGTCATCTGGTACATCATCGGCGTCATCTTCGTCCTCTCCGTATATCCCCTCGACATCGCCACAGTCTCCATCCTCATGTATGTCCTTCCCTTCTCATCCCGTCGCACACCGGTCTAGCCTGACGCCGTCTCCGTCAGTCTCTCCTGGGCAGACACAGCTGCATCCACCATAGGACGCCTTCTCGGGGCCTACACGCCGCCTCTCCCACGATCCATCCCTCTCATCCCGTTTATCCCCTTCTTCCGCCTCCCTCTCGCCCCACGCAAGTCCCTCGCCGGTTTCATAGCTGGCTCCCTCACCGGTGCAGCCATTGTCGTCGGCTTCTGGGGTTGGTACTCTCCCTCTCGTGACGCCCAGCTCGACTTGCCCTTGCCCGTCGGTCTCGTCGATGCTGCGGAGAAGGTGCTGCCTAGCCACTTTACCGACATCCTCCAGCATGGCATTGAATGGGTACGAGACACGGACTTGCCGATCGGACGCTGGTTCGGGCTCGGCACCCTGGGCACAGTATGCGGTCTAATATCAGGGACCGCCGAGGCTCTTGGTATGCTATTCCACTTTCGTCGTCGCCTTTGGGGCTCACTAAACTGCTGCTGTAGATCTCGGCTCCTTGGATGACAACCTCACCTTGCCCATCATATCAGGAGGGTGCATTTGGGGCTTCTTCAAGGTGCTCGAGTACTTCACCGGTTCCGGTTGAGCCTCTCTTCGCACCGTCGTTGCTTACTCATGCACTACGACCGCCTCTCTTCCGCCTAATCTTCCTCGCGTCAATTGTCAGAGCATCCATCCGCACAACACGTACTTTCGTCTCCGAAGGTATTAGATCTACAGTACTTCTCCCCCTCCCCAATGGGCCACGGACGCATAAGGTCAATCGCCTTGACCTTTGGCGCTCTTACACGGCCCGTATCACCACGACTCCTCACACTTTGGCTACGGCGATAGATCTTACGACAGTCGATGTTAACCTTGACACTAGCGAGTTGTAATTACGATATTCCCCCTCCGCTTGTACTGTCAGTCTTTGAATCCAAAATCAAGCTGCTCGTCTCAACCTGAAATCGCACTGGCTTAGTCCCGTTCGGCATCGTCCAAGGGGCAGCGTGAAGCTGGCGGCGGCTCCAAATGGAACAACTCTTTGCATTTGACATTGTAGAGACGTGACATTCTGCTTTTGGCGTACCGTCACCACTGGAGGGTCGTTATTTTAGGCAGAATGACCCGCTGGACCATCAAGGCTACAATGTGCATCGAGCACGGGGGTGTGCTGCGGCAAACCTTCCCGCCGCGGTGGCGATACTGTGAACACGCACACACGCACACACGCCACAAGGACAGACATATATAATGCGATGCGTCCCGTCACACACTATCAGGCCTTATGCTCGCTTTGGAAGCGTAGAACGTAGTATCCACGAACATGGCGCCCAACATTGCCTACTGTACGACCTACGACGACGTTTTGCACGCTGCGTCGACGCTCTCCCGCTTCCCGGTGCTCATCGTCGACTGCGAGGGCCACAACCTAGGCATGCCCGACGGCGCGCTGAGCATCCTCACCATCAGCGACTCGCTCGCGGAGAACGTCTTCCTCATCGATGTTCTCGCCCTTCCCACCGCGACGGACCCCTCGCTCGCCGCGCTGTTAGCGCTCCTCTCCGACGCGTCGGTCACCAAGGTCTTCTGGGACGGCCGCGGTGACGCTCTCGAGCTAGCCGCGGCCTACCGTGGCCTCAGGATCGCCGGCGTCCTCGACCTGCAGCTCGTGGAGGTCGCATCGCGGAAAGCCTCGGGACGCGAGACGGACGCGATGCGCCTCAGTGACTTCAAGCGAGGCTACTTCTGGCGGCTCCAGCAGGACATCCAGAGCAACCCGTCCTCATTCAACGGCATCCACCGCCTCGGAGGTCTGGCGCACGTCGTCCGCCTACTTGGACTCGAGACCGGAGGCGCCGGAAAGGATCGTAAGCGTCAGAAAATACTAGATGTCCCACAGCCCGAATTGACGTGCATGGGCAGCGGCGGTTGTTGCGATGCATAAGGCTCAAGGCAGCGAGATCTGGATGAGACGTCCCCTGCCGCACCGACTCCTGAACTATGCTGGCCATGACGCCGTCTTGATCGCCCAGTTATACGCTCGCCTGATGCAGGAGCCTTGGATCAGGTCGGACGGGACTCTCGAGCAGCTCAAGACACTATCGGCCCGGTATATCGACATGTTTCCCACGAGAGCTCTGCTGAAGAAACACCAAGACTTGGACCTGAAGAGGTTCTTACCACTGGGATTCCTAGACGACGTCGATGCTGGCGGCGCACGGTATACATGCCCCTGCTGCGAGCTAGCTTTGCCGTTGGAATGCTTCGCGAAACGACTCTGTCAGAGCAAGGTGCAAAAGCTATCATTCTGTCGCCTATGCAGCGCGATCGCACGGGCCAAAGGTCGGAATGAGCGAGGAGATTGGGTTGATATCTGAGCAGACGCCGAAATGTCAGTCCCTTTATCTCAACTGTGCCTCAAGATCTCACCACGGTTTGGGCTTTCATCCTGATGACAGGCTCTATTACAGAGTACATGTTCAGTATGTCATGGGATCACGCCAGTACTACGAGTTGTAGGATAACAGGATATCTGTGCACGTCGTGGTCGCGGGTTGAGAACCGCCTGGGAATGTACGCTAGTGATGCGCTGGCTTCTTGCCTACATCTCCATAGATCAATACGCAGATCAAACGCGAATAGCTGATGGAGACAAACCATCGACAAACATATTGCGCGTCGCGGCAGGGAGGGTACAAGTCATGCCATCGAGCTCCTTGGTGAGCCGAACCTGACAACCTAAGCGAGAAGTGTCGGTGAGACCAAAAGCCATGTCGAGCATGTCATTCTCGTCATCCTGGAATACGGAGACGCTGAGAAGTTGCAGGGCGAGGGGAAAAGGGATCGCGAACCTCTGGCTCAGGGAGCATATCGTAGTGCTCTGGGTCGATGATGACGTGACATGTAGAGCAAGCCACGGAGCCTTCGCACGCGCCTTCGACCTACAAGTTAGCAAAAGTGTGTTGGGCAGAGGTGCAAGCAGAAACCTTCTAGGTCTATGTCGTACTCGTGCGCAATGCTGAGGATGTCGTCTCCGTCGTTCGCCTCTACTGTCTTGATGAGATTGCCTTTGTGGTCCTTGAAGTGAACCTTGATGCTGGAGGAGGAATTATCAATGCATACCGGAGGTGGAGAGGAAGAAAAGGACAAACCCAGTGCCAGGCTCAGGGCGCTGTATGTCTCCATGACTGGCGACTACGGTGAGACTGTCAGACGTGGTCGTGGGCTTTTGTGAAATGTATGTGCATACCGTTTGTGGAGTGAAAGGCACGTCTGGCACGTCTGTCAAACGGTCGCTTCATGGGAGGGCGGGGTAATGGGCTGGAGGCGAAGTATGCCGCTGACCTGTGAGGGCCGAGGAGACGCCTCGGAGTCGACCGCACGACTGAGGAGAGGTAGAAGCAAGAAGGCGTAGCGAAGCGTGGCTGTATGCGGAGGCAGCGCGTCGCAGTAGACGAGGATGGTCTGAGAAGAGCACGAGTAGAGACCTGGACGAGACCAGACATGAGATGAGATGCGGACTCTGTCTTGCGCTGTTGCCAGATTATTGCTATAAGTTCTTTCCACCCGCTCGTGAGGTACTCCACCCGTCGTTGCAGTCGTGGACGTGAGTGAACGGTGCAGTTGTTGGTACTGTTTATGATAGAACGGTGCAGTACTAACTCATGATGATATTTGGCGAGTCCGACTCTGACGCAGCCCCTCCTCGAGTCCGCAGTCCCGTGACCTCAATCTTATCTTATCTTATCTTGTCTTGTGTCAGTCCTGCCTCGAGGTCGCTGTGCCCCACTGCCACCAGTGCACCGTCATCGCCGGCAACGAGACCATCCTGCTCATCGTCCACCTCACCACGCTCCTTCGTGGCGAGTGATCCTTGTGCTTCAAGGGTGCTCCACAGCGTGCTGTGGCCGCTATGACTATCAACATCCTCGTCTCCTTTTCGCTTCTCGCGCTGGTCGTCACTGCCCGTCCCATCCCGGACGCCGCTGAGCCGTACGTCTCTTCCTTTATCCTGTCCATGACCTTTCGTGTTAACCCAGACGATGCGCAAAGGATACGAAAGTCTCTTGAGGTACGGCATGCCATCCAAGCCATCTTCGCCTCTCGAACCGGGTACGTTCCTCTTCCTGTCCGTTGCCTCCGCGTGGGCCCCTGCGCTCATCAGCGTGCCCTTCATACAACGTTTCTCCCACAACTGCTTACCCCATTTTCATCCATACTTGCAGACGACATCCGACCCTCTGGGCCCATAGTGATAATGACGACGATGTCCACATCTCCCTCACCTCCATAGAAGAGCAGTCGGCCTTCCTCTCTAG
>VICQ01000060.1:0-26889 GCA_025528855.1 Trametes punicea | reverse complement strand
GATCTTGTTGAGTTCGCAGAAGTCCACACAGCCAAAGGGAACTGTCCTTCTTCACAAAAAGGACCAGAGCGCCACAAGAGAACTTAGAAGGCTAAATGAATCCCAAGCAGAGGTTCTCCTTTATGTACTCCTGGAGCATATCAAGCTCCAGATTCAACAGGGAGTATATAGACCAAGTGAGGGATAGCACTGTCTTCAAGCTCAATCTTGAGGTCGTAAGGGCAGTGCTCTGAAAGGATGTTTGCTTAGTCTTGCTAAAGATGTTTGTGAAGTTGTGGTATTCTCCGGAACTTCACTGAGGTCCAGTGGAGACTCCGACATATTGTCAGCATGGCCTTGGAGGATGTCACAGACAGATTGAGCGTAAAGCTCTAGACCCAGACATATTGCAGGTGCAGACAAAGGCTGTGGCACTGACAAGTGAAATCTGGGGAATGGACTTCAGGACTTCGAAGTTTGGATAGTCAGAGTAGGCTGAAGAGGAGCCTCAGAGGCTTGTGGTACCTGGTCAGATATGGGACGAGTCTCAGATGCAGTCCAGAATTGGATGCTGTGCTTCTTCTAGTTTTAGGAGCCAGTGTTAAGAGCCAGGCCGAAAGGGCAGAGGCCGGGGTAGGGCCGGAGTTCGGGTTCGGAGTTCGGACTTCGGGCCTGGGGCAGGGAGGACTTCGGCGAAGCTATTAGCAACGCCTCGAGCTACTCGCCTGGTGTCCTCTATTTGCAGGGTGGGGATCGCACAACCGGGTGACCGGAGTTCGGACTTCGGAGTTGAGGGGAACGAGTGTATTGGATCGGAAGAGGAAGGGAGTGGTTACAGGGGGCTTGACGAGAGGGCTAACGAGATGGTAACGAGATAGTTACGGGCTAGTAACGAGATATCCGAACTGAGGAATGCGGACATTCCAGGCGGGCTTAAATACTACAAGGGTAGAACGAAAAGGGCAGGGTCCGGAGCTGATCGAACTCCGGACGGACATGAGGGAAGTCCGATATCCGAGGGTCGGAAGTCCGATCAGCCCCGAGTGAGACCTACGCTACAAGAATACCTGAAACTGTGAGAGGGCGGAACAGAAAAGACCGAAGAGCATAAGGCGTGCTGTCGGGAGGAGAAAGGGCCGAGGTCCATGGCCGGAGTTGCGCGGAGTTGAGGACCGGAGTTCGGAGTAGGCCGGAGATGGCACTTGTACGCACGGTCGTAACAGTGCCTCCCCTTTTAGGACCGAACCCTTGAGGTCCTCTAGATCCGATCGGTGATTCCATCGGAGGTCGGAGTTAAAAACTCCAGCTGTGTCAGGGTCGGACTTCACTCTTGAACTCCAACCACCACCAACACCCCAGCACCTCGACCATGCCCGCCAGCAACGACGACCGCGCGACCAGCCCGACCGAGTCGGAGCTGGAGGCCCAACTCCGGGCGAAGCGGGAGAAGAAGGCCCAGCGCGAGGCGAGGAGCGGCGCCGGCGAAGGCGGAGGAGCGCGCGGCGAGGGCGGAGGACCGCGGCGCGCGAGGCGGAGGAACGCGCGCGCAGGAGGAGAGGCGCGGGGCAGGCGGAGCCGGCGGCGGCGAGTCGGCCGGAGGAAGGGAAGCGGACGAGGGTGAGGTGGTCGAGCGGGTCCGAGGTGACCCCAGGTAAGTCCGGTCGCGGAGGTTCGGAGTTCGGAGTTGGGGCACTGACTTGTTTTTCCCAGTGAGCCCTGCCGGGTCTGCAAGACCCGGGGCGTCCCCTGCGTGTTCAACGCGGGGCGCGCACCTCGTCGTGCCGCTCCTGCCAGCAGGAGCGGAAGTCCTGCGTGGGCGCGCAGGGCTTGCCGGAGGCCCTCCAGGCCCGGCACGACCGGAAGCGAAGAGGGCGAAGACGCGCCCCGCGTCGCGGATGACGAGGAACCGGAGGCAAGGAGACCCCCGAACCGCGGTCTCCGCCGAAGAAGAAAACCGCGGGGCGAAGGGGAAGGGAAGGGCGCGGAGCAACTAGCTCCGGTCGCGTCGGGGTCCGGTGTCCGGAGTTCGGACATCGAGGTGGCCCTTGGGCCACCAACCCGGAGCGGGGGCTGTCTTCGGACGGCCTCCTGTTGCGCCTCCTTACAGAGGTGCAACAACTCCGGGCCGCCATGGCCCGTCACGAGCGGCGGCTAGATGCCGTCACTCAGGCCATGGGGGTGCTGGGGACAAGCTCCAGCTTGTACCCGGTGGTGCAGGAGCGGAGGAGCGCGGGCGGGCCCTGGAGGAGTACCTCCAGGCGTGGCGAAGAGGAGGACGGGGAGTACGAGGAGGGGTCCGAGGACGCGGAGGGATCGGAGGTGGGGAGTTCGGAGGGAGCGGCGGAAGAAGGGGCGGAGTTGTAGTCCGAAGTCCGGGATCGGACTCGGAGTAGATAGTTGTAGATAATAATGGACTTTTTTTCTTGCCCTGCTGCGTGCTACAAATCTGAAGGCAGCGAATCCAGAGGTCCGGGCTTGTCCGGGTAGCTCCGGTGGAAGTCCGAGACCAATCCTGCGCATGCCGAGCTCCGTAGCTAGTATCCAGGAGGTTTCTTCATCGGTACCTTCATAGCCAGCCCATCGGACTAGGTATAGGAGTTACAGGTGGCCGCGCCGGTCTATCTTGGAGTCCAAAATCTCCGAGATTTCAATACTCCGGTTCTCCATCCACTATGACCGGAGGTGGCGGAGGTTGCGTACGTCCGGGATGGAGTTTGGAGTTGCGGGCTCCAGCTGGGAGACATGGAAGACCGGGTGGACCGCGCGCATGGAGTCCGGAAGTCGGAGGGTGAATGAGTGAGTTCCGACCTTAGCGATGATGGTGTATGGCCCGAGGTACTTTTCGGAAAGCTTCTGGAGGGGCGCGTCGGCGATGTGCTCCGCGCGGACATAGACCTGATCACCGACTTGAAGTCGGGGCTGGTAGCGGTGTTTGTCCGCTTGCTTTTGGTACCGGACCTGGGCCTCACAATGGTGGTGCGGAGTGCTGCGTGGAGCTCATCAAGTCCAAGCATATTCTCGGCGCGGCGGAGTGAGGTCCCGTTCCGGTGTACGGAGATCGCGGGGTTGTAGCCCTTGTTGGCGAAGAAGGGCGAGACACCCGTAGTTGCGTTCGGGGGCGTTGTTGTAAGCGAACTCCGCGAGGGTAGGAGGCGGACCAGTTGTCTTGCTGGTAGTTGCAGTATATCCGGAGGTACTGCTCCAGCGTTTGGTTGACTCGCTCGGTTTGACCGTCGCCTTCGGGGTGTAACCGGAGGTGAAGTGAAGGCGCATGTCCAGGGCCTTTCCGAGTGAGCGGAAGAAGTGGGAAACGAACTCCGAACCCCGGTCGGACGTGACGTGCGATGGGACTCCGTGCTTGGAGAAGACGTGCAGGACAAACAAGTCCGCAAGCTCTGGGCGTTGAGCGTATCGTGCGTTGGGATAAAGATGGCTTGCTTGGTGAAGCGATCTACCACAACGAGGATTGCCGTGTAGCCTCCGGAGTTCGGGAGTTGCTCGATGAGGTCCATGGAGATGGAGTTCCAGGGCGTTCGGGGATCGGGAGTTGCTTCAGCGTACCGTAGGGAAGGTGCCTGGGCACCTTGGCACGGGCGCAGGCGGTACAGACTTGCAGTAGTCGCGGACTAGCAGTCGGAGTCCGGCCATGCGTAGTCCCAAAGAATCAGGGCCTGAGTCTTGTTCTGGCCCAGTGTCCTGCGGTCGGGTGGTCGTGACGGGATCGGAGTACGCGGAGTCGGAGATCACCAACGTCCGGTACATAGATACGACCGTTGAGTCGGAGCCAGCCTTCTTCATCCTTGGACCACCGGGAGTTGCCTTCAGCTGCAAGTGCGAGGCCTTTGGCAAGCTCCGGAGTTGGGGACTCGGAGTTGAGGGCTGACCTGATGTCGGATCGGAGTTGTTCCTCATCCAGGAGGAACGAGGCTCGGAGTACGGGGCACCGTAAAACGGTCGCGCGAAGCGAGGAAGCTAGCTGCTCCTGCGTAAACACCGGCCGGAAGTTGTGTGGGTTGACTACAGCGTAGTCACCATCCCCCTCTTTTGGGTAAATGTCCGGTCTGCGGGTTAGGGCGTCTGGCTTCGCGCCTAGCTTCCCTGGGCGGAAACGGATGACCAGGTTGAACTGCGAGAGGTACTCCGACCATCGGGCTTGGCGGCGGGTAAGGAGTTTGGTAGTGGAAAAGTACTCCAGGTTTTTGTGGTCCGTGACCACGTCGATCGGAGTTCCGGATCCTTCAAGGTAGTGTCGCCAAGTCTTAAACGCTTCAAAGATGGCTAGGAGTTCCTTGTCGTGCGTGTCGTAGTTCAACTCCGCTCCGGACAAGGTGCGGGAGTAGAATGCAACCGGGTGGAGTTCACCGGAGTCGGACGTGATAGAGAGAATGCCGGCGATGGCGTAGTCCGACGCGTCAGTTTCAACCGTGATTTGGCGGTCAGGGACCCAGTGGTGGAGGACTGGCGCGGTCGTAAACGCCTTCTTCAGGGTGTCGAACGAAGTCCGGCACTTCTCGTCGAAGTTCCAGGGAACTCCCTTGCGGGTCAAGCGGGTAAGCGGCAGGACGATCTCGGAGTAGTTATGGATGAATCTCCGGTAGAAGTTTGCAAATCCAAGGAAGGACTGGATGTCCCGGACCTTGCGGGGTTCAGGCCAGTCTAGGATAGCTTTCACCTTAGATTCCGCCATAGTGAGACCATCCGGAGATAGGATGTAACCGAGGTACTCCACGCAGTTGGTGTGGAATTCACACTTGTCCGCGCGAGCGTACAAGTGGTTCTTCCGGAGTCGTCGGAGTACTTCCCGGACATGTTTCCGGTGTTCGTCGGGGTTGTCGGAGTACACCAGGATGTCGTCCAGGTAGACCACAACGCATACGTCTAGAAGGTCGCAAAGATCTCATTGACGAAGCATTGAAAGGCCGCAGGCGCGTTGGAAAGTCCGAAGGGCATAACAAGCCATTCAAACGAGCCGTAACGGGTGCGGAAGGCTGTTTTCCACTCATCTCCGGGGGCTATTCGGACCAGGTTGTACGCGTGTCGGAGGTCAATCTTGGTGTAGATTCGGGCCTTCCGGGGCGCATCTAACAAGTCCGAAACGAGTGGGAGCGGATAGCGGTCTTTGCGCGTAATTTTGTTGAGTCCGCGATAGTCCACACACAGCCGTAGGGATCCGTCCTTCTTCTTTACGAAGAGGACCGGAGCTCCGCAAGGGGACTTTGAGGGCCGGATGAACCCCGAGCGGAGGTTCTCCTCTATGTACTCCCGGAGCGTCTCCAGCTCCAGTTTTGATAGGGAGTAAATCGGACCAAGCGGAGGGGTAGCACCGTCCTCGAGTTCAATCTTGAGGTCGTAAGGGCGGTGCTCCGGTAGGACGTCAGCCTTGGTCTTGCTGAAGACGTCTGCAAAGTCATGGTATTCCTCCGGAACTCCGGTGAGGTCCGGTGGGGACTCCGAGACGCTGGCAGCACGGCCTTGAAGGGACGTCGCAGACAGATTGAGCGTAAAGCTCTCGGAACCAGAAAGCTTGCAGGCGCGGGCGAAGGCCGCAGCACTGACAAGGGATATCTGGGGGACGGACTTCGGGAGTTCGGAGTTCGGAGTAGTCAGGGTAGGCTCCAGAAGGGCCTCGGAGTTTCGCGGTACTGGGTCAGATACGGGACGAGTCGGGGGTGCGGTTCGGAATTGAATGCTGCGCTTCTTCCAGTCAATCAACGGATTGTAGTCGGAGAGCCAGCTGTATCCCAGAACGGCGGACACAGACTTGTCAAGCGGAGTGACATAAAAGTCAACAGAGATGACTTCTCCCGAAGGGAAATGTAACGGAAGGGTTGCCTTTTGCGTGATGGTGTGGTTAGACGAACCATCAAAGAGTTGCAGACGGAGGGGCGGAGTTCCGGAGGTCGGAACTCCGTGCTTGGAGACAAAGTCCGAGTCGAGGAAGCAGTGAGAGGAACCAGAATCAATCAGAGCGGGGATCAGAGTGGAGATAGAATCGGAGTACAAAGAAACTATGAGGGAAGATGGGTCGGAGAGAGCGGACGCGTTGAGTCTAAGGAATGGATCCGCGCGGGGAAGTTCAACGCAGCTTTCTCCACGCGCGGGGTTTGGAGGGCTGCGGACTAGTTTTTTGGTTCCTCCGGAGCCTCAGGAGCTTTCGGAGGTCCTTTCGGAGTTGTCTCGGGGTTGGCCTGGGCAGCTCGGGCCTTGGCGCGGACGAGGTTTTCTTGGGACAAGCTCCGACCATATGTCCGGGCTCACCGCAGAAGAGGCAGAGATTGTTGGCGAAACGACGCTGCCTTTCTTCCTGGGTTAGCTTACCATCCTTGCCCAGCCTGTCGGAGTAGGGCTTGGAGGGTTTGGCTGACTTGGGTGGGCCACTGGGGAACTTGCCGGACTTGGCTGGAGTTGCCGCCGGGTTGGACATGGGGTTCTGGGGAGCCTTCTGAGAGGAGTAGGACCTTGTGTCGGGGTTCGAGGTCCTGTTGCCGGACTTGGTGGGGGCCGAGTGCTCGCGCGACTGTTCAGCCTTGCGCTCCCAGTAGCGGTGGTCCAGTGACTGTGCAAGGTTGCGCAGGCCTTCAAGGGTGTCGGGCTTACCGACCTCGGAGATGCGGTCCTTGAGGCGAGCCGGGAGCCCTTTGTAGAACTGGTATCGGAGGGCGGCGGTACCCCAGCGGACTTGGGTGGCCAGGCGGTTAAACTGAGTGATGTACCGCGTAATCCGCTGGTTGTCAGCCATGCGGAGATTCTCCAGGTCGTGCTCCGCAGTTCCGGTAGTGTCGTAAGGTCCGAAATTCACCCGGAGTTCGTCCTGGAAGGCCTCGTAGGAGTACAGGAAAAGCGGGGGCTCCTCGGAGTAACCTTCTAGGAGGTAAGGCTCAAACCACTGTAGCGCAGTGCCCTTGAGGTAGGACAGTGCGTAGGTGACCTTGCGCTCGTCGGAGTCGAAGGTCCGGGGCCGCGCCTTGAAGACCAGTTCCAGCTGAGCGAAGAAGGCCCTAAGTTTGCTGGGGTCCAAACCGTCAAAGGTGTCCGGATCTCGGACATTATCGCGCTCGCGAGGTCCTCCGGTCGGGGTTGGCACCTGAGCGGGCTGTTGGAGCGTCCGAGCAAGGAGTTCAATGGCTCCCGCGAGTTGCTGGGATGGATCCGGTGGGTGCGGAGTGTTGGGGGGCTGAGGAGGGGCCGCCTGAGGATTAACCGGAGGGTTGAGGAAGGGGTTGTTTGGGCTACTCTGCGCGGACAGCGGGGGCGGGGAGCGGACTGTGGTTTCTCCGGGGAGGTCCTGTCCCAGTAGATGTGAGGGCACCGGGACTTGGACCCTCGTCGGAGTAGTCGGAGTACGGGGTGCGGCTGGGTATGATTGCCGAGGGACTCGCGAAGAGAACCCGCGGAAAGCTTGGTCGGGGTTGGACGGAGGTTGGCGATCCATGGCGAGTACTCGGAGTGAGTTCGGATATACTGTTAAGAGCCAGGCTGAAGGGCAGAGGGCCGGGGTAGGGCCGGAGTTCGGGTTCGGAGTTCGGACTTCGGGCCTGGGGCAGGGAGGACTTCGGCGAAGCTATTAGCAACGCCTCGAGCATTTGCAGGGTGGGGATCGCACAACCGGGTGACCGGAGTTCGGAGTTCGGACTTCGGAGTTGACGGGGAATGAGTGTATTGGATCGGATAAGAGGAAGGGAGTGGTTACAGGGGGCTTGACGAGAGGGCTAACGAGATGGTAACGAGATAGTTAACGGGCTAGTAACGAGATATCCGAACTGAGGAATGCGGACATTCCAGGCGGGCTTAAATACTACAAGGGTATGAACGTAAAAGGGGCAGGGGTCCGGAGCTGATCGAACTCCAGACGGACATGAGGGAAGTCCGATATCCGGAGGTCGGAGTTCCGACAGCCCCGAGTGAGACCTAACGCTACAAGAATACCTGAAACTGGTGAGAGGGGCGGAAACAAGAAAAGACCGAAAGAGCATAGGGCGTGCTGTCGGGAGGAGTAAAGGGCCGAGGTCCATGGCCGGAGTTGCGCGGAGTTGAGGACCGGAGTTCGGAGTAGGCCCGGAGATGGCACTCGTACGCACGGTGGTAACAGATTCATACTCAACATAATCGTTCATGTCGAACGTAAAGTGGAGTGATGCTCCAGAATCAAGCATCCAGATTGGTGGACCGTTCTGGTCAGCCTTAGCTTTGCCCTTGCAGCGAGTACACTCTGAATATGAGCGAAGATGACTGCATATATACGAAGAGTTACAGACATTGGATCGCATACTAATTACTACTGCAGATCCTTCCACGCCGTTACATGCTATGGAAAGCGCGTCAGCGTGTTGTCTGTGGGGCATAAGCGAGAGTACTGACCGAACTTGATCGTCGTACTGCTCATAGAGACCAGCCGCGTTGGCTATCTCCATGTCCACATCTTCATCCTCGAGACCGAGGGAGACGGCAGACTCCGCGTCATCATCCCTTTCAGTCCAGTCGATGCGCTCAGCCAGAGAAAGGCGGGTGCGCTTCGATGAGTGACTGTCCGCGCCGTCCGATTCAGAGTTGACTTCAACGATCCGACTCGTACCTTCTTGCTTGTCGAGAACCTTGACGACACTTTCAAGAGTGCGGATGCGCTCCATGCTAGGCGTAATGTCAATGTCGCGCGCAAGTTTGAAAGCACGCTTCAGAGTGGGGTACTTGCTCTCCCCCTCTGGGCCGTTGATACGGACCGGCTTGCGCAGAAGCGCGCGCGGATCGACAGTCGCCGTAGGACCGTCAGAGATGGTCGCGGTGGACGCAAGGTGAGCGTGGTCGTTGCCCGAAGGCTTCTGACCCTTACGCTTTCCTCGCCTGGCCTTGCCCTTGCCTCTCTGCTGCTGCTGCTGCGAACCGCTGTCGCTATTGTAGCGCTGCTGTTGCTGCTGCTGCTGCTTGAAGGCAGGGTCCTTGCCCTTGCGCTTGATAGCGCTGAGCTTCTTGGCCTCGCCAGCCTTTACAGGCTTCCGGCTTGCCGCCGATTCCCATGCCGCAACAAGAGCTTCACGAGCATGACCAGTTGAGAGGTCCTTGATCTCGTGATTGTTCAGGCAGAGCTGAACTGCGGTGTCGTACCGCGGCGGTGCAGCACCCAGGATGATCAGGGCACGCAGGTTCATGGGAACATCAGCGCCAGCATTGGCGAGCTGATCAAGGTTGCTCTGGATCTTAGCGATCGCAGGGCCAGGATGCTCGTTCGAAGGGATCTGGACGTTGTTGGCAGCCTTGTAGAAGCTAAAGGCGCCCATCGCAGATGTGGTCCCATAGAGCTCCTTGAGGGCCTCCCACAGGCCTTTGGCTGTCATCTCATCAGAGACGAGCCTGGTTACCTCAGCATTTAGGCGCAAGCGTATCGAACCCATGGCCTTTGCCTCCATCTGGGCCCAGCCTAGGACTTCGTTACGGTTGCTTCCGTCCTGTGCAAGGATAGGAGCGGTAACGCCTGCAGGTGGATCGACGATGATCCAGACTTCCTGCTGCTGAAGGTAGGCCTGCATAAGCTCAGCCCAGCGAGGGTAGTTCGATCCGTCGAGGAGAGGAACGAGCTGAGTGAGCGAGTTGGACATTTCGATAAAGGGAGTTCTGTGGAAACAGAATGTCAGCATCTGTCCATGCGCGCAACAAGGCAGCCATAATGGCGCCAAGGGCAGCAATGCTGAACACTCCCTGCGCTCTAGCAGGCTAGGTGCAGCCGGTATGGCGCACACTAGGGCCCGCGACATCGAGCCCCTTTAGGGCGACGTCCAGGTATGCTGGGCGCTCATAAGTCAGGCCTTGTCAGGCATAGACTTAGGCTTCAACCAGCTGAGCTGGGAGCATCAGGATCGCAGCCAGCATGGGTGCAGATCCGAGCATCAACCAGGGCTCATAACCTGTTGAGCAGGGCTTGTTACGCAGTGGAAAGCCCCTCAGCTCACTTACCTGTAGAGCTTTGGATAGAGGCGCACGTAGTGATTGACGGTTAAGAGCGACTTGTTGAACTGCTCCTACAGAGCAGTCTTATATACTACTGTACATGGGCTATGATGTAATACTATATAGCTTGTAGCCACAGTATCCGGAACTTTCTTCAAGTGACCGGTAGCCTTGTGTCAGTAGTTGCTTACTACACTGCTATTAGTCAGCACTGTAGTTCAACAACAACAATATTTCCAACAGGGCTGGGACTTCCAGTTCATGCAGCGCCGATGGGACAGAGGATGTGAGCTTCTTGATGTTTAGTGTACCGACATTGTAGGGTGTGGCCGCTCCAAAGAAGGCATGGCAGATAGTGTCGGTGATGCCTGTGATGAAGTCTGAACTTGAAGTGATGAAGTCTGAACCTTGAAGGCGTCCTGTGAGCCGCACAAGTATGATCTTCAGTCAATGAGCGAAGACTATATTGCATATGTAAGTACCTGTGAGCCGCACAAGTATGACTACAAGTACTTGGTAAGTAATCTACATAAGTACGCATAGAAGTCATAGTACTTACTCTTCAGTCAATGAGCGAAGACTGAAGAGCTGGGGCAGAGAATGTCCTCCTTATATACAAGTCCAGAGGATGCATGAGTAAGCAAAGAAAGAAGAGCATGTGATCCTACAGTACGCTGAGTAAGACGATGGTGCGAGGATGGTGTAAGTATCGCACCATAGTCTAGAGAAATCCAGACAAGTCCGGAACAGCGTAGAACGCACTACAAAGATGTCCGGATGCTAAAGTACAGGCGTATCGTAGAACTGTCCGTAGAACTACCATATCAGGCATATGAGAAGGAACGTCCATGCGGTGCGTCACCGCCACAGTGCACATCCGGATCTGGTATGGCCAGTACACAAATCCGGAAGTTCAACACTCCCACTCGTTCAAGCTGTGGAGGATGCTAAACCAACTCCCTTTGTGAAGCGTTCCAATACGCTATAGGGAATGTTCTTCATCAGAGAATCAGCTAGTTGGTCCTTTGTGGGTATATAGAAAATCTCGACACTTCCGAGCTCGACTTGCTCGCGAATGAAGTGATACCGAGTTTCTATATGTTTTGTTCGACGATTGATAACCGGGTTAACCGCCAAGAAGATGGACCCTTGATTGTCCAAGCACATAGGCGTAGGACGAGTCACATCGTCTCCCAGTTCATCGCCGAAGGTACGAAGCCACATCAACTGACGACAAGTGTCTGAGGCAGCCTTTTATTCCGCTTCGGTCGAGGAGAGCGAAATCGTCAGCTGACGCCTCGATGCCCACGATATAGCACCACCTGCCATCAAGAAGATGAAGCCCGTGGTTGAATGCCTGTCGTCACGGTCCTCAGCCCAGTCGGAGTCTGAATAAGATAACAGACCATCGTTGGAAGCACCGTTGTAGCGCAAGCGATAATGCTTTGTCCCTTGTAAGTAGCGCAGGACGTACTTCGCGTAGTGCCAGTGCATTTCCGACGGGTTGGCGTTGTATTTTGACAGTCGCGTGACGGCATAGTCGATGTCAGGGCGCGTACCGAGAGTTGCGTAGAGAAGACTGCCGATCAAGCTCTGGTAGCGCTGACGGAAAGCATCGGAAGCGGGCTGCTCAGACGCTTCTAAGACAGCACCAGCAGGGAGGGAGTGTGAGCCGGCTTGCAGTCAGCCATGTTGAAGCGTTCGAGGACGGATTGGATATATTCTTCCTGGTCTATGTTGATCGTTCGAGTCGTCCGATCACGAGTAATGCGAAGACCAAGGAAGCGTTGGACTGCACCCAAGTCCGTCATTTTATACTGCTTCTTCAAGGCATCTTTGATTTGTTTGATGTGTCGCCGGTTGTCGCCGAGTAGAAGTAGATCGTCGACATAGAGTACGACAATCGTAACGGAATCTCCCCCTTGTCGCCAATATACGTATACTCCGGCATCAGAGTACGTCCGTTTGAATCCCAGGTCAAGGAGAGACTTATGAATTTTCGCGTTCCATTGTCGCGACGCCTGCTTCAGGCCATAGATAGCCTTGCGAAGAAGACAGACGTAGTCTTCCTTGCCAGGTACGACCCATCCCTCCGGTTGTTCCATATAGATTTCCTCCTCTAAGTCTCCATTCAGGAACGCAGTTTTGACGTCCATGGACTGTATGTCCCAGTCCTCAAGCGTAGCATGCGCGAGGAGATAACGAATAGACTCAAAACGCGCCACAGGGGAGAAGGTTCGTGGTAATCCTGCCCCCAGACTTGGGTAAATCCTTTGGCCACAAGCCTAGCCTTAAACCGTCCATCATGTTTCTTGTCGTACACCCAACGATTAGCGACGACATGACAGTCTTTCGGTCTAGGTACGAGGATCCAAGTCTTGTTGCCCATCAGCGAATCATATTCCGCTTTTTCCGCTGCATGCTATTTTGCTGCATCTGGAGACTTCATGGCTTCCCGGTGGGATTCAGGTAAGCCCGTCTTATATTGCGAAGCAGCGAGGAATGACAGAATGGCTTCAGCTTGCTGACCTCCGTCCAACTCATCTCGCGCATCAACCTGTGCAGGAGGTTCATCACCGTAAATATTGTCTTCACGGTAACGAGCAGGGCGAGGTACGTTCTCCCTACGAGGTCGATCACGAGCAATGCTAGGACCTCCCACTGGCTCATGACGGTTACGCTGATGGGCAGGTCGAGGTGGAGGGACGCAGGATGAGGCGGCAATCCCTGAGGAGATTCAGCTTCAGCAAGCGGTTCTGGAGGAACAGGAGGCGGAGAAGGAGGTCGATCCTCTTGCTCATCGGCAGGCAGAGGATCTGGAACGGGAATGGGTAAGTGATCATCCAACTCAGAATTCGAGACTTCGTCGGATTGATCACTGTACACAGGGAACGGACTGTCGTCAGGGGTAGTACGACGTTCGCCGGGTAAAGAACGTGCAGGGAAAGACTCTTCGTCAAATATCACATCGCGGGATATGACGATAGAGCGGGTGGCCAGGTTCCAAAATTTATACCCCTTAGTGCCTGGCTCATACCCCACGAAGATCATCTCGACCGCCTTCTTGTCGAGTTTCCCTTTGCGCTTCGCCTTTTGCACGTGAACAAAGGCTTTACAGCCAAAGACACGGAAGTAGGACACATCTGGTATGGTCCCATCCCATGCAGTAATGGGCAACGTCATTTAAGACGTCGCATAGGCTGACAATTATAAATATGAACGGCTGTTTCAACAGCAAGTTGCCAGAAACCGTGGCTTAGTCCAGCGTGGTGTAGCATGGACATGGCCTTCTCGACGATGGTACAGTTCCAGCGTTCAGCACGTCCATTCTGTTGGGGCGAGTCTGGCGACGTTTTTTGATGTTCGATCCCTAAAGACTTACGGTGCTCAGAGAACTCTGTCGAAAGGTATTCCCCCCCTCGGTCGGAGCGTACTCGCTTGATTTTCCTCCCGGTCTGTGTCTCAGCCCAAGCTTTAAAGCTGTCAAAAGCTTTGAAAGCGTCAGACTTGCGCTTAAGGTAGTACGCAATGCCGAGACCTGAGAAGTCATCTATGAAACTAGCAAAGTACAGATAACCGCTTCCGACTGAAGCAGTGTGCATGGGCCCATCCAGGTCGGTATGGATAAGCTCTAAGGGTTCAGACGCACGCTTTTCCGATGGAGGGAACGGAAGACGATGGGATTTGCCAAAGGCGCATCCTTCGCAGGGTTCAATGTCAGCGGGATCGACGTGATCAACACCCTTGACGTTGGAGGGAAGGTGGCGTAGTGCCTCCTTGCCTGCATGACCAAAACGACGGTGCCAGGTCTTATAATTCGTCGTCAGGTGGATCGCTTTGCCAGAGCGAATCTCCAGGACTAAGTCATAGAGATTACTAGACGGATTATAATGCCCCTCAAGGATCTTCTGACCCTTGATTTTAATCATCGAGCCATGTTGGACAGCGCCCTCAGGCAGCTTGTCGAAAATGCTCATTTTATTGTCTCCTTGGACGAGGAAATAACCATGCCGCTCAATGGTTCCAGTGGAGAATAGTCGTGTAGATGCCTGAGGCACATAGCAGACATTTGGAAGATTGATAGACCACTGTACACCATCGAGGTTGACCTCAGCACTGACGGTACCTTCTCCGAGCCCTTGAACAGAACTTCCGGCTTCTGACGAAGCAGTCCTGAAAACGACGGGTGTATCATAGGGCTTGTAGTCGGAAAAGTCGTCTAAATTGAAGGTAATGTGCTGAGATGCACCCGAGTCCATCAGCCAATGAGTTTGTCGCACACCGACGGCAGCAGCCGTATCATAGAAGGAAGCGTGCAGGTTAGTCGACGATTCTACAAGTACATTGGCAGCGGGCTCAAAAACGTTCGCATGGTTAACCATAACGTCCTTTCCTTTCCCTTTGTCCTTGTCCTTTTTCCTCTCCTTTCCCTTGCCCTTAAAGTCCCTCTTGGGGCGCAACTCTGGGTGCTTCTTGTAGCAGGTGGACTCGTGATGCGTCTCACCACCACAGAAGCTGCAGGGGCCTGAGAGTTTGGGCTTGGTTTTAGAGATCCGGGAGACCGACTGACCATTTCTGCGCATAGACTCTTCAGCCAGAGCCTTCGACTGGATTAAGTCGACGGTTAGCCTCTCGAGTTCAGTAGTGGCCATAAGCACAGAAATCATCGAGCGGTAAGATTCCGGGATCTTGGAGAGGAGATTAAGGGCCTGGATGGTCTCAGAGAGCGTGATGCCGTTGGTAGAGATTTCCCGCAGGCGAGTGATGACACGACTCATCTGATCCTGAAGAGAACGCTGGTCGCTCATCTGGGTTTCGCTGATTAGAGACTCAAAGAGGCCCCAGACGTGTGCGCTGTTCGGCTTCCCAAATTTGGCCTTGAGAGTGTCCCACATCTCATAGGAGGTAAGGACAGCAGCCTGGGTAGTCGTAGTTCCATCGGCAGCGACAACAGTCCGAGTTTCCAAAAGGTAGTGGAACGTAGGCGAGGTTCGCATATACATCAAACCACACGCCTGAGCGTTGAGTTTGTCCCACTCCTTTTGGGAGTCTCCAGCGGCAGCAGGGCGAGTGAAGGTTCCGGCGACGACAGTCCAGCAGTTCATGAACATAAGGTAGCCCTTCATTTTGGCAGACCAGTCAGCGTACTGGTTCGCCGAGGACAGGATCGGGACGGAGTCCAACTTGACGTCTCCCATGGCGAGTAGATAGAATTGAGCAGAGTCGTCGAAGTCATCAAAGAATTCTAGGGAGAAGGGAGCAGGAGACGGCGGCTCAAAGTGGTGAAGAGCCTCTGAAGACGGTGCGGATACTTGCGAAGGATGAGGAGCAACGGCCCAGTTGTTGTTGAGTTGACCGACTTGATCGTAGCGGTTAGGACAGGGGAATTCGTCGCACTCTGCCCAGAGACCGTCTGGTCTTTGGTGTCGGTCACAACGATCGTCTACGTCGTAAAGATGAGGAAGGCCGGTGCAATCATAGAGTTCAGATCCTGAGGATGAGTCAAGAGCAGCGTCGACTTCTCCTTCAGAATCTGGAGCAAGTGATTCCGCGGTAGTGGGCTCCAAAACGGTTCAGAAAATGCGATGATTGACGAGTGGTTGTGCACCAGAAAACGCGAGAGAATGAACACCTGTTCAGGTGAACCAGAGATCCAGGCAGCCGGGTAACCCGAAAATCTGGGTAGAAGTTGCCAACTGTGCCCAAGAAACACTATCCTACTAAAAGACTATAGTAAGGAGGGTCCACACGGTTGTCCTCCGGTCCTAAGGTCTTAAGGACCCCGGTTACAAGGACTGGCAGTCGCAAGTGCGAGGCCTGGTCTAGGGATACTTGAAAGCCCCTTACAAAGGGCTGAGTACCTACAACTATAGTAAGAGCGCTCAGGGCTGCGTCACGAGCGCAGAAACGTCCCCCTGGCAGCAGTGTCGGCGGGCACAGTCAAGAGAAAGGGAATAGGAAGGTGGGAGGTGCACAAACCGAGAGAGAGGTCGACCAAGAGAGATAGGGCGCGCGCAATCGAGTCGACTTGTAGTAGCAACTGGCTAGAGCGCAGGGCTCATAACCTGATGAAGTCTGAACCTTGAAGGCGTCCTGTAAGCCGCACAAATAGGATCTTCAGTCAATGAGCGAAGACTATATTGCATATGTAAGTACCTGTAAGCCGCACAAATAGGACTACAAGTACTTAGTAAGTAATCTGCATAAGTACGCATAGAACCCATAGTACTTACTCTTCAGTCAATGAGCGAAGACTGAAGAGCTGGGGCAGAGAATGTCCTCCTTATATACAAGTCCAGAGGATGCATGAGTAAGCAAAGAAAAGAGAGCATGTGATCTACAGTACGCTGAGTAAGACGATGGTGCGAGAATGGTGTAAGTATCGCACCATAGTCTAGAGAAATCCAGACAAGTCCGGAACAGTGTAGAACACACTACAAAGATGTCCGGATGCTAAAGTACAGGCATATCATAGAACTGTCCGTAGAACTACCATATGAGGCATATGAGAAGGAACATCCATGCGGTGCTACACCGCCACCAAGCGGCGCTCTGCCGCCCACCATGCGGTGCGTCACCGCCACAGTGCACGTCTGGATCTGGTATGGCCAGTATACAAATCCGGAAGTTCAACAGAACGTCCATGCAGTGCTACACCGCCACCATGCGGTGCATCACCACCACAGTGCACATCCGGATCTGGTATGGCCAGTACACAAATCCGGAAGTTCAACATCCTGATGCACCATCATAGACCAGGGAGTAAGATCTGGTCCCAAGGAGGTAGCGGCAAATATACAGCGCCTTGGTGAGGTGCTCATGTGAAGGATTTGCAGAGTATTGGGACAGTTTGGTCACAGCAAAAGTGATGTCAGGTCGGGTACCGAGCATGATGTATAGCAGGGACCCAATGACGGCCTGAAACCTGGAACGGAGAGTAGGATCCGCTGTCTGCTCGTTAGGCTTGGGGTAATACCCAGCAGGCAGTGGAGTAGGTGCAGGCTTCGCGTTCTGCATACCGCATTGCTGAAGCACTTTCTCCAGGTAAGCGCACTGATTAATATGAATTGTGCGACCGTTATGCTAGACGCACATATGCAGGAATTTCTTGACTTCGCCAAGGTCTCTGCACTCCCACTTCTCTATGAACTTGGCCTTCATCTTTTCGACGAGTGCCTTGTTCGGTCCACAGAAAAGGGTGTCATCGACGTATACAACGATGACAACTAGTTCACCATTCTTCCCCTTGTAGGTGAAGATACCAGCGTGCGAGACTAAGTGTGTGAAGCCTAGCTCCTTCATGGACTGGTTCAGGGTGCGCCACCACGCAAGTCCTGCTTGCTTTAGTCCATATAGAGCGCGCAGTAGCCATAGGACTTTGCGCTCTTTGCCTTTGGCTACGAAGCCTTCAGGTTGTTCCATGTAGATCTCCTCATCTAGCTTGCCATAGAGGTAAGCATTGCGGACATTAAGTCCAGTGATATACCAGTTCTCGAGGGCTGAGAGTGCGAGTATGAGATGCACAGTTTTGAAGCGAACAACTGGTGAGAAGATCTGGTCATAGTCTATGCCTTCGACCTGGGAAAAACCTTTGGCAACAAGCCTGGCTTTCTTTTGACCGTCAGGTTTGACGTCGAATACCCATCGGTTCTTTATGATCTTACGCCCTTTAGGGCAGTCGACTAGTTCGAAGACCTTTTGCCGTCAGAGTGCCTCTAACTCCTCCTGGCAGGTGGCCTTCCATTCCTTTTGCTCAGCTGGTGGTAGGCGAGTGATGTCACGGTAAGTCCATTCTCTAACGTTGGACGTGTTGGGCAGATTCTCATCAACTGGTGGAACTGCTTTCATGAGCAGATAGTTGATGAGTGCTACTCCCCCTTCCCGGCATAGTTTTGCCAGGGCCAGCTCATTGTCGGCGCGCAGTGCCTCTTCGACTTCATTAGAAGAGTTCCCTGAGTTATGATCAGGTGTGCTGCCAGATGCTTCACCCGAGGCGGATGGAGCAGGTACATCGCTTGGAGCGGGCAGTGCAGAACTATCACTGGGAATTTGTTCTGACTGAGAATGTCCGCTATGTCGGGAGCGACCCCACTGTTCGCCAACAATCTTTTTTCACTCCCCCTGCTTCTTTATCTCTTTGAATTGGTGTACAGGATGCTGTGACTCTCCGTACACATTACCTGGGCGAGTTGGCACTTCCGCTCACATGTAGGCCGCTGTTTCTTAGGCATAGGTGGCATCACTGGCACACAGGGCAGCGGACTAGGAGTGCGTGCACGAGGTGGTGTCTCAGGTGCATCATCATGCTCCTGCTTCTGTCTCCTTTCAGGAAGGTGCTGGGGAGGATGACGAGGTTCATTGTTGTCGTCATCATCAGGGCCCAAAGGAATGGATGATTCCTGGTCTGATGGGTGGTCCTCTGGTGCATCATGCAACCGAGAGGTGCAGTGTCGCTGGTTTGAAGGGCATTTAGGGAACATATTCTCGTCGAACAATGCATGAGCCGACGTGAATATCACATTATTGGGTGATCACATGAACCGAAAGCTGTGTCCACCAGGTGCAACCCCAATGTAGACCATAAGTTCTGACTTGGGCAAGAGCTTGTTCGCCCTGACGGCTGGTGGCAAATGCACGTAGGCACCACACCCAAAAACATGAAGATGCTTTATGGATGGAGCTTCGCCGTTTAATGCCTCATAGGGGGTTCACCATTTCAAGCGGCGTAGAGGCGTGCGGTTGTACACATGAACAGCATGCTCAATCGCAAATTCCCACCATGATTGAGGAAGACAGGCATCAAGACGCATGGCCTCAGCCTTGTCAGAGAGTGTCCGCATAAGTCGTTCAGCACGACCGTTCTGTTGTGGTTGGTGCGGCACGCTCTGAAGAATCTCAATGCCTTTGTCCTTAAGCAGATTATCAAATGCTTTGGATTTATATTCTCCTCCACTGTCTGACATCCACTTCTGCACCTTTGTCTTAAATTGATTCTCATCGTTGGCTAAGAAGTGTTTAGTCGCTGTGAGTGCAGCATCCTTGGAGCGCAAACACACAGCCCAAGCATACAAAGTATGATCATCAAGGAACATGATCGCATACTTGTACTTGTGGTAGGAGTCGATGGGGTATGAGTTCAAGTCCGAATGAATGACTTCAAACAGTCGAGAAGCCCGTCAAATGGATGGCGGGAATGACCTTAATGGCATTTTCCCTTCTGCACATCCACGGCAGAGAGGTTCCTCAGAGGGAAACTCAATGGTTGGGAAATCTGCAGTATGTTCCCTAGCACGCTTCAGAACATCCTTAGAAGGATGACCTAGGCGACGATGCATGGTCTGGTAGTCTATCTTACAGACCGTAGGAAAAATGAGCATCGCATCCGTTGAAGGAAGCGATCTGACACAGAAGATAGTGTCACCTGGCTGTCGAGGATGGAACACAAGAAATGGTTCACCCGACGCCTGGTAGATGCTGACTGCTGCTGCTGCTGCTGCTTGAAGGCAGGGTCCTTGCCCTTGCGCTTGATAGCGCTGAGCTTCTTGGCCTCACCAGCCTTTACAGGCTTCCGGCTTGCCGCCGACTCCCATGCCGCAACGAGAGCTTCACGAGCATGGCCAGTCGAAAGGTCCTTGATCTCGTGATTGTTCAGGCAAAGCTGAACTGCGGTGTCATACCGCGGCGGTGCAGCACCCAGGATGATCAGGGCACGCAAATTCATGGGAACATCAGCGCCGGCGTTGGCGAGCTGATCAAGGTTGCTCTGGATCTTAGCGATCGCAGGGCCAGGATGCTCGTTTGAAGGGATCTGGACGTTATTGGCAGCCTTGTAGAAGCTAAAGGCGCCCATCGCAGATGTAGTCCCATAGAGCTCCTTGAGGGCCTCCCACAGGCCTTTGGCTGTCGTCTCATCAGAGACGAGCCTGGTTACCTCAGCGTTTAGGCGCAAACGTATCGAACCCATGGCCTTGGCCTCCATCTGGGCCCAGCCTAGGACTTCGTTACGGTTGCTTCCGTCCTGTGCAAGGATAGGAGCGGTAATGCCTGCAGGTGGATCGACGATGATCCAAACTTCCTGCTGCTGAAGGTAGGCCTGCATGAGCTCAGCCCAGCGAGGGTAGTTCGATCCGTCGAGGAGAGGAACGAGCTGAGTGAGCGAGTTGGACATTTCGATAAAGGGAGTTCTGTGGAAACAGAATGTCAGCATCTGTCCATGCGCGCAACAAGGCAGCCATAATGGCGCCAAGGGCAGCAATGCTGAACACTCCCTGCGCTCTAGCAGGCTAGGTGCAGCCGGTATGGCGCACACTAGGGCCCGCGACATCGAGCCCCTTTAGGGCGACGTCCAGGTATGCTGGGCGCTCATAAGTCAGGCCTTGTCAGGCATAGACTTAGGCTTCAACCAGCTGAGCTGGGAGCATCAGGATCGCAGCCAGCATGGGTGCAGATCCGAGCATCAACCAGGGCTCATAACCTGTTGAGCAGGGCTTGTTACGCAGTGGAAAGCCCCTCAGCTCACTTACCTGTAGAGCTTTGGATAGAGGCGCACGTAGTGATTGATGGTTAAGAGCGACTTGTTGAACTGCTCCTACAGAGCAGTCTTATATACTACTGTACATGGGCTATGATGTAATACTATATAGCTTGTAGCCACAGTATCCGGAACTTTCTTCAAGTGACCGGTAGCCTCGTGTCAGTAGTTGCTTACTACACTGCTATTAGTCAGCACTGTAGTTCAACACCAGACTTGTCTGGATTTCTCTAGACTATGGTGCAATACTTACACCATCCTCGCACCATCGTCTTACTCAGCGTACTGGTCATTCCCGCCATCCATTTGACGGGCTTCTCGACTGTTTGAAGTCATTCATTCGGACTTGAACTCATACCCCATCGACTCCTACCACAAGTACAAGTATGCGATCATGTTCCTTGATGATCATACTTTGTATGCTTGGGCTGTGTGTTTGCGCTCCAAGGATGCTGCACTCACAGCGACTAAACACTTCTTAGCCAACGATGAGAATCAATTTAAGACAAAGGTGCAGAAGTGGATGTCAGACAGTGGAGGAGAATATAAATCCAAAGCATTTGATAATCTGCTTAAGGACAAAGGCATTGAGATTCTTCAGAGCGTGCCGCACCAACCACAACAGAACGGTCGTGCTGAACGACTTATGCGGACACTCTCTGACAAGGCTGAGGCCATGCGTCTTGATGCCTGTCTTCCTCAATCATGGTGGGAATTTGCGATTGAGCATGCTGTTCATGTGTACAACCGCACGCCTCTACGCCGCTTGAAATGGTGAACCCCCTATGAGGCATTAAACGGCGAAGCTCCATCCATAAAGCATCTTCATGTTTTTGGGTGTGGTGCCTACGTGCATTTGCCACCAGCCGTCAGGGCGAACAAGCTCTTGCCCAAGTCAGAACTTATGGTCTACATTGGGGTTGCACCTGGTGGACACAGCTTTCGGTTCATGTGATCACCCAATAATGTGATATTCACGTCGGCTCATGCATTGTTCGACGAGAATATGTTCCCTAAATGCCCTTCAAACCAGCGACACTGCACCTCTCGGTTGCATGATGCACCAGAGGGACACCCATCAGACCAGGAATCATCCATTCCTTCGGGCCCTGATGATGACAACGACAATGAACCTCGTCATCCTCCCCAGCACCTTCCTGAAAGGAGACAGAAGCAGGAGCATGATGATGCACCTGAGACACCACCTCGTGCACGCACTCCTAGTCCGCTGCCCTGTGTGCCAGTGATGCCACCTATGCCTAAGAAACAGCGGCCTACATGTGAGCGGAAAGTGCCAACTCGCCCAGGTAATGTGTACGGAGAGTCACAGCATCCTGTACACCAATTCAAAGAGATAAAGAAGCAGGGGGAGTGAAAAAAGATTGTTGGCGAACAGTGGGGTCGCTCCCGACATAGCGGACATTCTCAGTCAGAACAAATTCCCAGTGATAGTTCTGCACTGCCCGCTCCAAGCGATGTACCTGCTCCATCCGCCTCGGGTGAAGCATCTGGCAGCACACCTGATCATAACTCAGGGAACTCTTCTAATGAAGTCGAAGAGGCACTGCGCGCCGACAATGAGCTGGCCCTGGCAAAACTATGCCGGGAAGGGGAGTAGCACTCATCAACTATCTGCTCATGAAAGCAGTTCCACCAGTTGATGAGAATCTGCCCAACACGTCCAACGTTAGAGAATGGACTTACCGTGACATCACTCGCCTACCACCAGCTGAGCAAAAGGAATGGAAGGCCACCTGCCAGGAGGAGTTAGAGGCACTCTGACGGCAAAAGGTCTTCGAACTAGTCGACTGCCCTAAAGGGCGTAAGATCATAAAGAACCGATGGGTATTCGACGTCAAACCTGACGGTCAAAAGAAAGCCAGGCTTGTTGCCAAAGGTTTTTCCCAGGTCGAAGGCATAGACTATGACCAGATCTTCTCACCAGTTGTTCGCTTCAAAACTGTGCATCTCATACTCGCACTCTCAGCCCTCGAGAACTGGTATATCACTGGACTTAATGTCCGCAATGCTTACCTCTATGGCAAGCTAGATGAGGAGATCTACATGGAACAACCTGAAGGCTTCGTAGCCAAAGGCAAAGAGCGCAAAGTCCTATGGCTACTGCGCGCTCTATATGGACTAAAGCAAGCAGGACTTGCGTGGTGGCGCACCCTGAACCAGTCCATGAAGGAGCTAGGCTTCACACACTTAGTCTCGCACGCTGGTATCTTCACCTACAAGGGGAAGAATGGTGAACTAGTTGTCATCGTTGTATACGTCGATGACACCCTTTTCTGTGGACCGAACAAGGCACTCGTCGAAAAGATGAAGGCCAAGTTCATAGAGAAGTGGGAGTGCAGAGACCTTGGCGAAGTCAAGAAATTCCTGCATATGTGCGTCTAGCATAACGGTCGCACAATTCATATTAATCAGTGCGCTTACCTGGAGAAAGTGCTTCAGCAATGCGGTATGCAGAACGCGAAGCCTGCACCTACTCCACTGCCTGCTGGGTATTACCCCAAGCCTAACGAGCAGACAGCGGATCCTACTCTCCGTTCCAGGTTTCAGGCCGTCATTGGGTCCCTGCTATACATCATGCTCGGTACCCGACCTGACATCACTTTTGCTGTGACCAAACTGTCCCAATACTCTGCAAATCCTTCACATGAGCACCTCACCAAGGCGCTGTATATTTGCCGCTACCTCCTTGGGACCAGATCTTACTCCCTGGTCTATGATGGTGCATCAGGATGTTGAACTTCCGGATTTGTGTACTGGCCATACCAGATCCGGATGTGCACTGTGGTGGTGATGCACCGCATGGTGGCGGTGTAGCACTGCATGGACGTTCTGTTGAACTTCCGGATTTGTATACTGGCCATACCAGATCCAGACGTGCACTGTGGCGGTGACGCACCGCATGGTGGGCGGCAGAGCGCCGCTTGGTGGCGGTGTAGCACCGCATGGATGTTCCTTCTCATATGCCTCATATGGTAGTTCTACGGACAGTTCTATGATATGCCTGTACTTTAGCATCCGGACATCTTTGTAGTGTGTTCTACACTGTTCCGGACTTGTCTGGATTTCTCTAGACTATGGTGCGATACTTACACCATTCTCGCACCATCGTCTTACTCAGCGTACTGTAGATCACATGCTCTCTTTTCTTTGCTTACTCATGCATCCTCTGGACTTGTATATAAGGAGGACATTCTCTGCCCCAGCTCTTCAGTCTTCGCTCATTGACTGAAGAGTAAGTACTATGGGTTCTATGCGTACTTATGCAGATTACTTACTAAGTACTTGTAGTCCTATTTGTGCGGCTTACAGGTACTTACATATGCAATATAGTCTTCGCTCATTGACTGAAGATCCTATTTGTGCGGCTTACAGGACGCCTTCAAGGTTCAGACTTCATCAGGTTATGAGCCCTGCGCTCTAGCCAGTTGCTACTACAAGTCGACTCGATTGCGCGCGCCCTATCTCTCTTGGTCGACCTCTCTCTCGGTTTGTGCACCTCCCACCTTCCTATTCCCTTTCTCTTGACTGTGCCCGCCGACACTGCTGCCAGGGGGACGTTTCTGCGCTCGTGACGCAGCCCTGAGCGCTCTTACTATAGTTGTAGGTACTCAGCCCTTTGTAAGGGGCTTTCAAGTATCCCTGGACCAGGCCTCGCACTTGCGACTGCCAGTCCTTGTAACCGGGGTCCTTAAGACCTTAGGACCGGAGGACAACCGTGTGGACCCTCCTTACTATAGTCTTTTAGTAGGATAGTGTTTCTTGGGCACAGTTGGCAACTTCTACCCAGATTTTCGGGTTACCCGGCTGCCTGGATCTCTGGTTCACCTGAACAGGTGTTCATTCTCTCGCGTTTTCTGGTGCACAACCACTCGTCAATCATCGCATTTTCTGAACCGTTTTGGAGCCCACTACCGCGGAATCACTTGCTCCAGATTCTGAAGGAGAAGTCGACGCTGCTCTTGACTCATCCTCAGGATCTGAACTCTATGATTGCACCGGCCTTCCTCATCTTTACGACGTAGACGATCGTTGTGACCGACACCAAAGACCAGACGGTCTCTGGCAGAGTGCGACGAATTCCCTGTCCTAACGCTACGATCAAGTCGGTCAACTCAACAACAACTGGGCCGTTGCTCCTCATCCTTCGCAAGTATCCGCACCGTCTTCAGAGGCTCTTCACCACTTTGAGCCGCCGTCTCCTGCTCCCTTCTCCCTAGAATTCTTTGATGACTTCTACGACTCTGCTCAATTCTATCTACTCGCCATGGGAGACGTCAAGTTGGACTCCGTCCCGATCCTGTCCTCGGCGAACCAGTACGCTGACTGGTCTGCCAAAATGAAGGGCTACCTTATGTTTCATGAACTGCTGGACTGTCGTCGCCGGAACCTTCACTCGCCCTGCTGCCGCTGGAGACTCCCAAAAGGAGTGGGACAAACTCAACGCTCAGGCGTGTGGTTTGATGTATATGCGAACCTCGCCTACGTTCCACTACCTTTTGGAAACTCGGACTGTTGTCGCTGCCGATGGAACTACGACTACCCAGGCTGCTGTCCTTACCTCCTATGAGATGTGGGACGCTCTCAAGGCCAAATTTGGGAAGCCGAACAGCGCACACGTCTGGGGCCTCTTTGAGTCTCTAATCAGCGAAACCCAGATGAGCGACCAGCGTTCTCTTCAGGATCAGATGAGTCGTGTCATCACTCGCCTGCGGGAAATCTCTACCAACGGCATCACGCTCTCTGAGACCATCCAGGCCCTTATTCTCCTCTCCAAGATCCCGGAATCTTACCGCTCGATGATTTCTGCGCTTATGGCCACTACTGAACTCGAGAGGCTAACCGTCGACTTAATCCAGTCGAAGGCTCTGGCTGAAGAAGTCTATGCGCAGAAATGGTCAGTCGGTTCCCGGATCTCTAAAACCAAGCCCAAACTCTCAGGCCCTGCAGCTTCTGTGGTGGTGAGAACGCATCACGAGTCACCTGCTACAAGAAAGCACCCGGAGTTTGCGCCCAAGAGGGACTTTAAGGGCAAGGGAAAGGAGAGGAAAAAGGACAAGGACAAAGGGAAAGGAAAGGACGTTATGGTTAACCATGCGAAACGTTTTTGAGCCCGCTGCCAATGTACTTGTAGAATCGTCGACTAACCTGCACGCTTCCTTCTATGATACGGCTGCTGCCGTCGGTGTGCGACAAACTCATTGGCTGATGGACTCGGGTGCATCTCAGCACATTACCTTTCGATTTAGACGACTTTTCCGACTACAAGCCCTATGATACACCCGTCGTTTTCAAGGACTGCTTCGTCAGAAGCCGGCAAGTTCTGTTCAAGGGCTCGGAGAAGGTACCGTCAGTGCTGAGGTCAACCTCGATGGTGTACAGTGGTCTATCAATCTTCCAAATGTCTGCTATGTGCCTCAGGCATCTACACGACTATTCTCCACTGGAACCATTGAGCGGCATGGTTATTTCCTCGTCCAAGGAGACAATAAAATGAGCATTTTCGACAAGCTGCCTGAGGGCGCTGTCCAACATGGCTCGATGATTAAAATCAAGGGTCAGAAGATCCTTGAGGGGCATTATAATCCGTCTAGTAATCTCTATGACTTAGTTCTGGAGATTCGCTCTGGCAAAGCGATCCACCTGACGACGAATTATTAAGACCTGGCACCGTCGTTTTGGTCATGCAGGCAAGGAGGCACTTCGCCACCTTCCCTCCAACGTCAAGGGTGTTGATCCGTCGATCCCGCTGACATTGAACCCTGCGAAGGATGCGCCTTTGGCAAATCCCATCGTCTTCCGTTCCCTCCATCGGAAAAGCGTGCGTCTGACCCTTAGAGCTTATCCATACCGACTTGGATGGGCCTATGCGCACTGCTTCAGTCGGAAGCGGTTATTTGTACTTCGCTAGCTTCATAGATGACTTCTCAGGTCTCGGCGTCGCGTACTACCTTAAGCGCAAGTCTGACGCTTTCAAAGCTTTTGACAGCTTTAAAGCTTGGGCTGAGACGCAGACCGGGAGGAAAATCAAGCGAGTACGCTCCGACCGAGGGGGGAATACCTTTCGACAGAGTTCTCTGAGCACCTTAAGTCTTTGGGATCGAACATCAAAAAACGTCGCCAGACTCGCCCCAACAGAATGGACGTGCTGAACGCTGGAACCGTACCATCGTCGAGAAGGCTATGTCCATGCTCACCACGCTGGACTAAGCCACGGTTTCTGGCAACTGCCGTTGAAACAGCCGTTCATATTTATAATCGTCAGCCTATGCGACGTCTTAAATGGCGTTGCCCATTACTGCATGGGATGGGACCATACCGGATGTGTCCTACTTCCGTGTCTTTGGCTGTAAAGCCTTTGTTCACGTGCAAAAGGCGAAGCGCGAAGGGAAACTCGACAAGAAGGCGGTCGAGATGATCTT
>VICQ01000059.1:0-33654 GCA_025528855.1 Trametes punicea | reverse complement strand
TAGCAGCGTAGTAAGCGTCTACTGACACGAGGCTACCGGACTCTTGGAGAAAGTTCCGGATACTGTGGAAAGTACTAGACACTGCGGCTCAAGTACTATACAGTATTACATCATAGGCCATGTACAGTAGTATATAAGACTGCTCTGTAGGAGCAGATCTACAAGTCGCTCTTAACCAGCAATCCCTAAGTGCGCCTCTATTCAAAGCTCTACAGGTAAGTGAGCTGAGGGGCTTTCCACTGCGTAACAAGCCCTGCTCAACAGGTTATGAGCCCTGGTTGATGCTCGGATCTGCGCCCATGCTGGCTGCGATCCTGATGCTCCCAGCTCAGCTGGTTGAAGCCTAGATCTGCGCCTGCAAGGCTGTGATCTATGAGCTCCAGCATACCTGGACGTCGCCCTGAAGGGGCTTGACGTCGCGGCTCTTAGTGTGCGCCATGCTGGTGCACCTATGCCGCTAGAGCCTAGGGAGTGTTCAGCATTGCTGCCCTTGGCGCCCTTACGGCTGCCTTGTGTGCGCATGGACGAATGCTGACATTCTGTCTCTACAGACTCCCAGATCAACAACATGTCCAACTCGCTCACCACGCTTGTCCCCGTCCTTGACGGCAGCAACTGGCGCGAATGGTCTTCGCGCATGAAGGCTTACCTCATGTCGCAAGGCCAGTGGTATGTCATCGAGTCGACCCTCCAGCGGAAGGGGCGGCGAACCGCGAGACGTGGGTAGGTGACAACCACCGCGCTATGGGCAACATCAGCCTTCGCGTGAATGCTTCGATCCTGGAGCGTCTTGCAGCGAAGACAACTGCTGGTGAGATGTGGAATGACCTGAGTCTCGCTACTCCCAGCAAGGCGTCGCTGCAGTCTTTGCTGAGTTCAAAGCTGCTATGAACGTCGTCATTCCCATCAACTCTCATCCTGGCCCTGCCATGGAAGAGATGTTTGCCCGCTTCGAGCGTCTCTCCACCCTTGACTGCAAGATCCCCTCTTCTTTCAGGGGATGCTGCTGATCTCTAAGCTTCCTGGAGCATACGACATGGTCGTTCAGCTCACCTCCCAGAACACCGACGTTAAGAAGGTTGATCCGGCTTCGATCCGACAGGCGGTTATCCGCGTGTGGAGCAGAAGTCGTCAGGGAGGTCTCAGCAGAGATCACAGGGCAGTGGAGGAGAAGCCAAGAAGCTCAGCGCAATCAAGCGCAAGGGCAAAGACCCTTCCTTCAAGCAGCAGCAGCAGCAGCGTCGCCAGAATGGTGATGGCAGCTCGCAGCAGCAGCAGAAGGGTAAAGCCAGGCGAGGGAAGCGTAAGGGTCAGAAGTCTTCTGACAATGACCATGATCACGCTCACCTTGCGTCCACCGCGATCATCTCAGACGGTCCTACTGCGACTGTCGACCCGCGTGCGCTTCTGCGCAAGCCGGTTCGTGTCAATGGTCCAGAGGGGAGACTAAGTACCCCACTCTCAAGCGTGCTTTCAACCTTGCTCACGAACTTGATGTCACCCCTACTCCTGAGCGCATTCGCACTCTTGAGGGTGTCATTAAGGCAGCCGACAAAGGTGAAAGTACCAGCCGGATCGTCGAGGTTCCCTCGGACACGGACAGCGCAGACAGTCACTCGTCGAAGCGAACTCGCCTTACTCTGGCTGAGCGCATCGACTGGACTGAGCGGGATGATGACGCGGAGACCGTCATCTCTCTTGGTAATGAGGAAGATGACGTTGACATGGACATAGCCCAGGCCGCTGGCCTTTATGAGCAGTACGACGAACAAGTTCGGTCAGTACCTCTTACTCTGCCCTACAGACAACACGCTGACGCGCTTTCCATAGCGGCGATCTCTAACGGCGTGGAAGGATCTGCGGTAGTTACTTTGTGATCCAATGTCTGTAATCTTCGAAATCTATGCAGTCATTCTCGTCTTTATTCAGAATGTACTCGCTGTAAGGGCAAGAGTAAGATCAACCACAATGAGCCATTAATCTGGATGCTTGACTCCGGAGCATCGTCGCATTTCACATTTGACTTGGACGACTTCGTTGAGTACGAACCGCTCCAGAAAGAAATGCTTGTTGGTACTGCCAATGGCGTAGCCGTTGCTAAGGGCTCTGGCACTGTAATGCTAAATTGCCCCCTCAATCCTGGAGAGCACACCACAGTGCGCATTGCGCCGGTGTACTATATGCCTGATCTCTCAATTCGTCTTCTCTCTATGGGAGAATTCCTCCAGGAAGGAATGTGTGTGAGCGGCAACGCTGATAAAATCAGCATATTTGAGGCAAATGGAAAGCCTTTTCTGGCATTTCATCCTCGCCATCCCGACGATACAATTTTCGTCGTTGAATCGCTATCTGCCAGAGATGCGATGTCAATCTTTCCGACGGTCTGTAACATTGATTACCAGACCATGCATCGTCGCTTGGGACATCCCTCCAAGGATGTACTGAGACATGCAAGGGAACACGTCGCTGATTTCCCTACCATTGAGTTTCCTAAGGAGGAACCTCTTTGCCGCGGATGTGCAGAAGGGAAGATGCCACTGCGCTCTTTCCCTC
Source organism: Trametes punicea (assembly GCA_025528855.1). Classification (NCBI taxonomy): domain Eukaryota; kingdom Fungi; phylum Basidiomycota; class Agaricomycetes; order Polyporales; family Polyporaceae; genus Trametes; species Trametes punicea. Next base: position 31,101 of record VICQ01000059.1, on the reverse strand, counting down.
CATCCACTCGACGGGCTTCTCGACCGTTTGAACTCATTCACTCGGACCTGAAGTCATTTCCCGTCGACTCCTACCACAAATACAAGTATGCGATCATGTTTCTCGATGATCATACTTCGCATGCTTGGGCTGTGTGTCTGCGCTCTAAGGATGCTGCGCTCACAGCAACAAAACACTTCCTTGCCAACGTCGAGAATCAATTCAAGACGAAAGTGCAGAAGTGGATGTCAGATGGTGGAGGAGAATACAAGTCCAAAGCATTCGATAACTTGCTGAAGGACAAAGGCATCGAGATCCTCCAGAGTGTTCCGCATCAGCCCCAACAAAATGGTCGTGCTGAACGACTAATGCGGACTCTCTCAGACAAGGCTGAAGCCATGCGCCTCGAAGCCTGTCTACCTCAATCATGGTGGGAATTCGCGATCGAGCATGCTGTTCATGTGTATAACCGCACGCCTCTACGCCGCTTGAAGTGGCGAACCCCCTATGAGGCATTGAACGGTGAAACTCCATCGATCAAACACCTACGCGTCTTTGGGTGTGGTGCCTATGTGCACTTACCGCCTGCCGTTCGACCTAACAAGCTCTCACCTAAGTCAGAGCTTATGGTCTACATCGGGGTCGCACCCGGAGGTCACGGCTTTAGATTTATGCGGTCACCCAACAACGTGATCTTCACGTCGGCGCATGCATTGTTCGATGAGACAATGTTCCCTAAATGTCCCGCTAATAAGCGACGACGCACCTCCAGGCTTGATGATGAGCCGGAGGATGACCCATCCGACCGTGAATCATCCATTCCTTCGGGCCCTGATGATGACGACGATGAGCCTCGTCGTCCTCCCCAACATCTTCCACCAAAGGGACAGGAGCAGGAGCATGACGATGCACCTGAGACGCCACCACAGGCTCGTACTCCTAGTCCGCCGCCGCGTGTGCCGGAAATGCCACCTACGCCTAAAAAGCCTAGGGTGCCTGCACGCGAGCGGAAAGTACCTGTCCGCCCAGGCAACATATACGGAGAGTCTAAACATCCCGTACAACAATTCAAAGAGATAGAGAAGCAGGGGGAGTGGGAAAAAATAACTGGCCAGAAGCCGGGTCGCTCCCGTGCTCCTGTGCCGTCTCGGTCAGAACAAGTTCCCGGCAACAGTTCTGCACCATCCCCTCCGAGCGACATACCTGCTCCATCCGCCTCGGGTGATGTGTCTGGCAGCGCAAATAATGGAGGCTCGGGTCACTCTTCTGACGAAGTCGAAGATGCCCTGCGCGCCGGCAGTGAGACAGGATTGGCAAAACTGTGCCAGGAAGGGGGAGTAGCACTCATCAACTACCTGCTCATGAAAGCGGTACCACCAGTTGATGATCTGCCCGACACGTCCAACGTCCGAGAGTGGACGTACCGTGATATCACTCGCCTACCACCGGCTGAGCAAAAGGAATGGAAGGCCGCTTGCCAAGAGGAGTTAGAGGCACTCCGAAGGCGAAAGGTCTTTGAGTTGGTCGACCGCCCTAAGGGGCGTAAGGTCATAAAGAACCGATGGGTATTCGACGTCAAATCTGACGGTCGAAAGAAAGCCAGGCTTGTTGCCAAAAGTTTTTCCCAGGTCGAAGGCATAGACTACGACCAGATCTTCTCACCAGTTGTTCGCTTCGAGACTGTGCGTCTCATACTCGCACTCTCAGCCCTTGAGAACTGGTATATCACTGGACTTGATGTCCGCAATGCTTACCTCTACGGCAAGCTAGACGAGGAGATCTACATGGAACAACCTGAAGGCTTCATAGCCAAAGGCAAAGAGCGCAAAGTCCTATGGCTACTGCGCGCTCTATATGGACTAAAGCAAGCAGGTCTTGCGTGGTGGCGCACCCTGAATGAGTCCATGAAGGAACTGGGCTTCAAACGCTTAGTTTCTGATGCTGGCCTGTTCATCTTTAGAGATAAGAACGGCCTACCAGTCATCGTCGTCGTGTACGTCGATGATGCCCTCTTTTGTGGACCGAACAAGGCACTCGTCGAAAAGATGAAGGCCAAGTTCATGGAGAAGTGGGAATGCAGGGATCTTGGTGAACCCAAAGAATTCCTGCGTATGCGCATTCAGCGTAGCGGCAGCACGATCCGTATAGATCAGTGCGCGTACCTGGAGAAAGTGCTTCAGCGATGCGGCATGCAGAACGCGAAGTCTGCGCCTACTCCGCTGCCTGCGGGTTATCACCCCATGCCTAATACTGGCACAGCGGATTCCACTCTCCGTTCCAGGTTCCAGACCGTCATTGGGTCCTTGCTGTACATCATGCTTGGCACCCGACCAGACATTGCTTTTGCCGTCACCAAACTCTCACAGTTTGCTGCGAATCCTTCGCAAGAGCACCTGAACAAAGCGCTGTATATCTGTCGCTATCTCATTGGAACCAGATCTTACTCCCTGGTCTACAACGGTGCTTCTGGTCTCGGCATAAGTGCATGCACAGATTCGGATTGGGGTTCAGACCCATCCACTCGACGGTCACAAACTGGCTACTTCTTGAAGTTGGCCGGAGGGGTTTTCAGTTGGCAATCTCGTGCACAGAAGACTGTCGCACACTCGTCAACTGAAGCCGAGTATATGGCGATTAGCGATTGCTCACGCCAGGTGGTCTGGATCCGCAACCTTATGAGCGAGATCGGCTACCAACTCGGCCCTATTCCCATTGCAGGGGATAATCAGGGATCGCTCTTTATGGGCTCGAACCCTGTGACCGAAAGTCGGTCAAAGCACATCGACATTCGATACCATGCTATTCGCGAGTACATCGAGAATAAGCAGATTGAAGTATTCTTCGTCGATGGTAGCAACAACCCTGCTGACCTCTTCACTAAGAACCTGGGACACGTCAAGTTCACAAAGTTTAGAGGGGAACTCGGCCTTGAGTTCTATGACTCGGCCTGACTAGCTGCACTCAGCACCCATACGCTTGCGCACACTACCGTGATGCTTAGCGAGGGGGAGTGTTGAACTAGGCTGCTGACTAATAGCAGCGTAGTAAGCGTCTACTGACACGAGGCTACCGGACTCTTGGAGAAAGTTCCGGATACTGTGGAAAGTACTAGACACTGCGTCTCAAGTACTATACAGTATTACATCATAGGCCATGTACAGTAGTATATAAGACTGCTCTGTAGGAGCAGATCTACAAGTCGCTTTTAACCAGCAATCCCTAAGTGCGCCTCTATTCAAAGCTCTACAGGTAAGTGAGCTGAGGGGCTTTCCACTGCGTAACAAGCCCTGCTCAACAATTCGCTCATATCTCGTTTCTCTGCTCGAAGCGAGGCCCCGTTTTTGGCCCTTACAGCAGGGAGACGATGTTTGACATAACCTATCCCATCTAGTGCAGATATCGTATCGAGAATATACGCATTGGATCCTGGCGAGGAGGTGACTGTACGTCGGTAGAATTACCCTCTCTTCAGAATAGTCCATCAGAATTGCATCTCGTCATATAACGGTATCAAAACTGAGTCCTCGATCGCTACTTTGCCATCGTCTGCCAATGTACGTCTCCCCTTTGCCTCACTTCACTGGCTTCTGCTCAAGTGAACCAGTTGAAAATACCGTACAACCATCTGCTAACTCATGGAATCGGCAAGTGCGAGGGTAACATGGCATCCAACGTCTTCCCCTCGTTGTTCAGAATCATGTGTGACATTGTCCGGATAGCAGGGGTTGACGATTCGCAACTGAGCACCGCACGCTATCAAGCAGCGTACGCACGCTTTCTCTCACAATGTTACATCTCTTACGTTGTTTTGAGTTTGATTCCTGCGATAATTGCCAGCAATGCATCCTTGAGGCTGTTGCGGTCGAGGCAACCCCTCACCGCTAGCTCAGTTCTCAGCGCGCACTGAAAAATCCCCGGACAAATCATACCATGATTATATGACGTCTTGTTGCCATCTGCCCAGCCGACACGATTGTCTAAAGAGTAGAACGCGCACTAGCGTGTCGTGTATTGTCAAGCTTGCCTGCGAGAAGTAAAGACTGTAGCACACTGCCGTCATAGCATGGAATCGACCCGCAGCATAATAAGAAATATATACAATGCGCTGGAAGACATTATTCGGGATGTTATCTTGGATTCCAGGTGAGTCCCGCCGAAATGCTGCACGTCAATCCAACTAATGTTCACGAGAGCGCCGAGACAGACATAGTTGGGAAGGGGGCATTGGTGGTATGGGGAAGGGAGTCATCGATGCGAACGAGAGCAATGGGGAATAGCATGTATTAGACATGGAATCGAGAGAGATACGAAAGAAGTGGTTGCTGAGGAGATTTCTGAGCGCATGCGGTGAGGGAGTGCGGTAGCACCTTTCGACAACGAAAGCAATGAGAGGTCGCGCCTTCAAGCCTCTTCGTCCCATTCATCGGAGTTGCCGTGGCGATCTTCGTCCCCGATGATATGAGGCTTCAGGGACTCTGGATCACGTTGGATTGGTGCCTCGCTGACGCTAGTAGGATCGCAACGCACACCGTACATACGCCTCACCAGGCGTAAGAGAGCATGGTAGCGAGTACGGAGAGCGACGTGCGTTGCAACAGGCTTTTCACCAGTCTGGAGGGTTCCCTTGGACAATCGAGCTCGTCTAAACCGATGTCGATGTCGACGAGGACGATCAAGAGCGAAAGATAATAAGCCGCGCATGTCCGCATCGGAGATCATGTGGTGACCGGCGCAGGGCGACAAGCTGACGCCTTCCGTGGATGGACCAATGCGGTGATCGTTTCCGCTGCCATCGTGGGAGACAAAGATTTCGGAGGTTCTCAAGTTCGTATCCATAGCGTCGGCTCTATTATTCTCTGCCGGCCGTGAGCACTGGCACGGAGCCATTCTGGTCTTCGTAAGTTCGGGACCTACAAGTATGACATTAGAACGCCACAAACAGTTCTCGAGGCTGCGATATATCGAACCTCGATAACCATGATAAGAAGGAAGGCTTCCATCCAGATCTCTGGCCGCTAACTTCTTGCGCTCTTTCGAATTGCGTTCCTAGACAATCTTAGTTACTTCAAGTGGTTCTGGCACGAAATCAAGGCACGAAATCAAAGCACTCACAGCGAGTTGCACTCTCAGTTCGTTCAAGTTCTGACGCAGCATGGAGATGTTGCCAGAAAGTCCATTCCACCACTTCGCAACGTCCTCTAGCCAGGTCTTGATGGCATAAACCTCAGCGCGCAGTCCATCTACGCCGATCGTGGCCCTGTTATAAATAGTGGGAACTCAGACATCTGGACCTGCATAACATGCCGAGGCTAGTCGAGAATGACGCACTCCACCAAGTTGATGCTGTAGAGGTTGAGATCGTTAGGATCGATAATCAGCCCTTCGCGAAGTGCAGAGGAAAAGAGTTCCTGCGTTTCTCTGTGCACTTCGATGAGACCGGGCATAATGGTAGTTGGTAACCGGGTCTGAAGCCAGGCTAGGAACGCTGGAACCAACGCGAGGATCCCAATGACGCTGGCGATCACGCCCCAGACGTTGTAGCCCAGGTCCGACATCGCCGCTGGAACGATGCTAGAGGTTCAGATGCGCGAGCGTTAATCTATGGTTAGGCTGGCGACGATAGGTTAGGGAGACGGGGGAAAGGCACGGTCGACACCTCAGACGACCTGCACGAGATATATGAGCTTGGTTGTCTGGAACGAGGCGAACACATGTATTGATGTAGAGTCATGCAGAAGTCCGAAGGGACGGCGTGGATGTGAGCTGTACGTGGATGGCCGCATGGTATCAGAGACTGAGCTTGCACTGTGAACCTCGACCAAGTATTAGATTGCAACCTGTTTAAAGAGCCAAGCTGGAACGTAGTTACCTAAATTGGACAAGTTCCCGGCACGGCACGTTGCCCGCTCAAGCACCGCCGACAACAGCAGCTCATGCACGCGCTTGTATGTTCCAGCAGGTCCTTCCGACCACTTCTGGTCATTCTCGCACAGCAAATGTCTTTTCCTGTACAGGAGAGGAGGCTCCCTTCTCATGCGTTTGTGAACGACGATAATGCCTTACAGCGCTACGCGCGGCTTACTGAAGAGGGACTATACAACCTTGCTCCGCAGGAAGTCTTCTGGCAAGCGCGCTATGGACCCCTCAAAGACCATGGCTATCTCTTGAGGCCGAGATACTCACCGGAATGGAGACCCTCCTGGGTCGGCACTAAGCGTGATCCTACGTACTGCGAAGATTCCATCAGGTTACTGGTGAGGCCAATTCTCTGTCCAAGGCGCTGGAATAGCGGCCGACTATGCGACAGCATTACCAGGTCATGGATGCGACGCGACTGTCTGATCGCGAACTCGTAGCCATTAAATCTTTCCTCAAGGATGGACACGAGTTACACATAGCACAGTTCTTCGCATCTCTCCACGACGACGACAACCACTGCGTCCCCATTCACGAGATCTTGTCCGATCCCTATGATCCCGATTTAGCCTTGATGGTCATGCCTTACCTTAGGCCTTGTAACAATCCCGAGTTTGGAACGGTAGGGGACGTCATCCAGTTTGTCGACCAGACGCTTCAGGTCAGTCAGAAATATCAGGCGGTCCACATCATTTTGATCACCTATCTAGGGACTCGTTTTCATGCATAGACATCGTGTAGCTCACCGGTAAGGGTCCATATGTGTTTGTTCTATTCCTTTACCTAGGCAATAATCTATGCAGTGATATAGCGGTGTCGAACATCATGATGGACGCGAAGTCACTATATCCCGGTGGACATCATCCAATACGACTGGGGTATACTCCTGATAGTCTATACCCTGTGTCGGCTCTCCCTAGGGCTGGCAGAGACGTGCGCTACTTATACATCGACTTCGGGCTCTCTGAGCGGTTTCCTGAAGGGACATCATCATACGTACTAGGAGATGTTGGTCGTGACGCGGACGTCCCTGAGCTCTCCGACCATGTCCCGTACGATGCTTTCAAGGTCGATATCTTCTCGCTGGGAAACGTCTACTCCAAATTGTTCGAGCAGGTGAGGCACTCACCGACGTATGTGTATCATATCATTGAACGCACCATTATAGAGATACAAGAACGTAGAGTTCCTGCGTGCTACCATTGAGCCCATGAAGCGACAACGACCAGAGGAACGTCCGTCCGCTGAACAGGTCCTCCGAGAATGGCAGAAGACGCGCGCGACTCTTAGCGAATCCTTGCTCCGCTGGCGACTCGTACCGAAGACAGAGCCCGCGATAGAGCGCGTGGTCAACGATACTGTCGCGGTCGCCTGGGAAGGTATTTACCACTTGAAGAAGTTCGTTGGGTAGCGTAGGGTGAGTCAGGTCTTCACATACTCTACTGGGGTTCTGAACTATACTAGGCTTTTGGCGTGGTTTTACTCGCCGTGCTTTCTTCTTGAGCTATGCATGCTTTCGTTTCGTGGAGACCTGCTGCACACTTTCCAAGTCCTTGTCAATCGCGTTAACCAATATCTGGTGAGTCACCGGGTGCAGCTCCACCTGTCGTCCCAAGCGCCCTCCTGAGATGATGCTGATGTGCACAAAGCTGGGATAGATATGTGATTGGAATAGTACATCCGTGGACACCGTTAACACCAGCGACCGTCTAAACCGGCCTTTTTCAGTGGTATATTGCTGCGTGCAACTGCGCCCTGTGCCAGCTGTCGGGACAAACCTTCGTGGAATTGTTCATATGTGGCCCACATGTAGGTTTTCCCTTCCGCCTGGCTTGCGATCGTCTGACATGAGCGTTATTTCAGACTCCCAGGGCTGACAGCAAACGACGGCGTTCCGATATCATCTCACTTCTATGGACGTTATAAGTGATTAGAGCTGGTGCACATACAGATGACTCCAGCTTCTATCCTGGACAGTTACAGTTCGTCGACTTGAAGCGATTCCTGGAAATCTACGCACCGTAGACGCTCACGAGTATGCGTGCAGGCATAGTGTCAGCTCATGATATCGCTTGTTCCAACCCGTATGTCTTTCCAGTGCTGACACATGCCATACGCCTGGGATGGGGTCAGAGCGCCGGACTGCCTCGAGGATCGAAAGTGCCCATTTTAAGCAGCGCAGGGTCAGCCAACATGGCTAATGACTCGCTTGCAGCAACGCGTTTGCCTCTCCAATGCATCGCCATCAGCTTGGCCATTGAGCTTGCCCTCCGCGTCACCAGTCGGCCCGGGTCCTCGCCCACAGGTTAGATGTGCATGTGCACAGACTCTCTCAGGCTCTGACTGTACTCGCCGCGATCCTGCCGGAAACGGAGGGATCTGTGATATAGACCATCGCACTTTAGGTGAGGACGCTTCGAAATGTCGGTTCGCTGATGGGCACGGCTCCACATGATTGGACATGAGGAAGAGGGCCTCGAACAAGAGGGTCGCGTCCAGCACTTGAACGCGCCGCACATTGACCCATGACGGAACGATGTTTGCAATCCGCGAGGTTATCTGCGCACAAGGTGGTCGTCTGGTTGGTCGAGTGAGCAGTTCCGGCAACCTTGTACTTCAGGGGAAGGATTGGGGTGATGAACCCGTGGCCTGTGTACAACTATGAGCATATATGCGATGCACTCGCCCACACGAGGCGAATATATTACCACGTTTCAAGATCGACTACTGTGCAAGTAATGAAACCGAGACTGAGGAGAAGATGGGACAAGCGATGCGGAGGTATTAGACAAGACACCAAGGCTGGTCGGACGGAATGTTCGGTAGGAGACGCCCACAATGGCGATGATGACGATACGGTACAGCGATAGGGATAAGTGAAAAGCAAGGAGAAACTAACCAACAAACTTTGCAGGGGGATGCTTAGAGTCCAAGGGGCAAAAATGGGCGGAAGAGCATTGTTCATATCGCCCTACGACCCCAGGTCACCGACGCGCGTGAGCGCGGCTCTCCGTTTCTTCTTGGGCGGCTCCTGGGAATCTTCCTGCGGTGCAGTCCCGCTTAGCCCGACGCTCCTGCGTGAACCCGCCTCCCCACTTTCCGCAGTCTCCCCGCCCACACGGACGCCAAGCAGGTTCTCATCAACGCTAGCAGCAGGCGTGAGCGGCGGCTCCGCGCTGCGTTTCGCAGGAATGACAGGGGTGACTGGCGATAGCGTTGGCAGCGCCGCGGCGTGCGTAGAGGGCGTCGACATCGGCGTCGCGACAGTAGAGTTCGTGAGTGGAAGCGAATGGTGGTGCGCGATAGACTGGAGCTGAAGCGTGTGCTGCTGAGTGTGGTACGCAGGGAGAATCTCGTCGAACACGACAATTGTGCAGTAACCGTCACGGGACGACAGCATCAGACATTGCCCGTCGGGTGACCTGTGGGGAGGCACAACGTCAGCAAACTCGTGAGACGCCGCAAGGGATCGAGTGGACGTACCAAGACATGTCGGTGAATTCATCATAATGCAGCTTCGTCAGGAGACACACTGGGCCTGCTTGCTGGGTGTCGTATATCATGACCGTGTCCATCGTAGCGACAGCGTACAGCATGCGATACGGCAGCGAGAATATCGACGCAGTAGGAGCGGGGGTGATTATAGGGATTGGCGAAGATGGTTTGGATGCGGCTGGAGTGGGTGGTCTCAGGGAATCCGTAACGGAGGACGCAGGAGATGGCATGGTGGCAGCTGGCGGGCCGGTGGGAATGGCGAGGCGGGGTGAGGGTGCTGCGATATTCGATGACACACCCTGGGATGACGGTTGCTTCGCTGGCGAAGCAAATGGAGTCTTGTCCTTGTCGGCGTTGTTGGATGATACGCCGATGTCGACGTCAACAGACACCTCGGTATCCTTGTCCAGCGTCACCGTCTTCGGTTCGGGTTCTCCGGCAGACACGTTCGGGCGCAGCTCGTACATGATGGGCGAGAAGCGCACCGCCACACTTGCTTTCTTGTGACCCGGAAGCCGCGCGATCGGCGGCCGTGCAAAGTTCGCACGAGAGTAGATGTACACCGAAGAGGAGCTATCCTTGGAGTCGTTCGCGTTTGGGTGGCCCTTCCTACCACGGGATTGCTCGCTGGACTTAGATGTCGTGGCCGGGACGACCGACGGATCTTCGAACTGTCCCGCGGGGGTAAGCAGAAGCCCACCGTCCGGACTGAACGTGAGCCGTCGGAAGAAGTTCGTGAAGCTCTCGTCACCATAGAGTTTGACGGACGCCCAAGTGTTCGCCGTAGTTGAGGGCGCCATCCGGATTGCCGGCAGCGCAGGCATTGGTGAGGGCGATCGGCCGTACCGGCTATAGTTCGCCGGGGAGCTAGGCGCATTAGACCCGCTGAATGACGACCGTCGAGAAGATGGCCGCTCATATGGTGGTGGAAACATGGTCATCGAGGGAGTGCTGGTGACGGATGCCGTAGGGGTGAGAAGAGCACTTGTCTGCTGCTGACCGGAACCGGATGCGGTGACCTCGTCTTTCAGCTGCTCGCTCACGCTTGTGATAACTGATTCCGTCTCGCTCGCCGTTGATTCACGTCTCAGAGGACGTGGGCGACTATGCGTGCTAGGCGTCCGGCTATGTCGGTGGTTCATGCGAGTATTCTTGCCCACCGCGTGCACATCCAGGGAGCCCTGCTTGTACGAGATGCTGTAGATGTGCATGGAGCGGTCACTGCTCTGAGTCGCGATGTACTCGTTGAGGGGATCCCATGCCACGCCCTGCACGTAGTGATTGTGCTCGGCAATCTCGTGCACGCATTTACCTGCATCAATGAGCACAGGGTAAAGAGCCGAGGGAGCCTGCATCACCGACCTTCGCTGCTGGTAAAGATACGCGCACAGTTATCAGTACTGCCAGCAATGATATATTCACCGGTAGGGCTCCATGCCAGGTCGTACACTTGCATGGTTGTGCACCTTAGACGAGGTCAGACAGGGATCTAGTCATGTACTCGCCAGCAAGCATACCGGAAGGTTGTTCGGGGTTTCCAGTGTTCCTTCTCGTATTGTAAGTCTTCGGGAGTCAAGTCGCTACCGTAGCTGTTGGCATGTGGGCTAGCAGTCGGAGACCAGATGATGATCATGCCATCTACGTGATACGCGTTCATGCGCGGTTTCAGATCGTGTAGCTGACCACATACCATCTCCAGCAGACGCGATTAGGTCGCCTTGTAAGGCGCGTCAGAGGGGGGCATACGCGTGTACATACCATGTCGCTCACCATTTGGACTGAACCGAACGACGTTGACAGCAGCTGAGTGCCTGCTGAGCGTGGCCAGATATTCAACGCGCGGCGGCCGAGGCGCGGGTGGCTCAGACGCGCCCTCGACCAGCGATTGTGGCAATATGTTGGGGTGGACCATCCATAGCTTCACTCGCCGCATTGGCATATGTCCATGCTACAAGCAGAGCGTATTGCTCACCCTGACATGGTTATCTTCGCCCCCTGTCGCAAGCCTGTAGGACTGTGCTGCGAAGAGCTTGTCCTGAGACGGCCGCGCCTTCTTGAACGGTACTGGCTGGAAATCGCAGGTGGATATGGGCTTGCTGTCGTGCCAGCGGATCTCGAGTGTTCGTACGCGCATGTTATGGTCGTTGGTAAAGGAGCATGCAGAAGGAAACAATGGCGGTCGTCCGGTCGTGGTTGGAGCTCAACAAGTGCCGCGGCGGACGCTCGATCGTTACCGCCACCGTGAACCTTGATTGCTTGGCCCCGTTAGTCTCGCCCTTGTTGGATATGAATAGAAGCTGCTTGAACGCGGGCTAAGCAACTATTAACTTTTGAAGTCGATGCCTTGATTGGCCACTATATAAGGCTACACGATGTTACCACAAGTCAACAGCTTGAGTCTCGAAGCTCACGATCGTGGCTTGTAGTATCATAGGACCGGCGACGCGAGCCTCTGCGTCCTTCACTCTCAGCGACCACCCCAGCTAGTGACTACTTTCATGGGATCACAGTGTTCAGTACTTGAGTGATAAATCGAAAGTTCAATAGGACTTTATTCCGAGCTGTCCAGCGGCAGTGGACTGGGCTTATCGCGAGTCGAGCTAGCTCCCTGTGACGCTCAACGGTGGGGATCCTACAACCGGACTGCTGCCAGTGCTGGCGACTAACCGCTCGCGTCCCATCAATGTGGCTCAAATTGCGCTTCGCGGACGGAGAGGTTATGAGCACCAGTTGTACGATCTTCAATTGCGTTCCATCATGGGCACTCCCGTGTTACGCTCCAAAATGACCATGACGAGACTTACGTCCACCGCTCACCAATCACGGCCTTAGGGTTGATGTGGATCGAACAGGAAGTTGCAGACCGCGAGTCGCTGACAAAATTGGCGCAGCTGGGATTGTGCTTGCTTGAATCGATGCCGACGAGAACGCTACCGCTGAGGCCCGCCGGTACGATCGTCATGCCATCGCTGAGCTCCATGTACCTGTAGTTAATGTCGTCCGTCCATTTGCGTATAGCGGAGGCTTCGCACTTGTAGAGGACACAACGTTTCTCCACTGCTCTGTAGGCATCGTGCCCTCCGCGGGAGTTGGCGGCGCTTGAAAGCCATCCCAGCCCTGCTTCTGGAGTAGAGCAGATGTAATCCAGTGTCTGGCGAAACTCCGTTGTGGCGATGGCGGGGACAGCATAGGTCGGTTTGACTCCGGACGCTCCAGCAAGGGGAGGCTTACCGCGGCAGTTGGCGCGGATGCTCTTGCTATTCAGGTGGCAGGCTCGCCGGAGGTACGTATCGACGCTGATGCGCTCCGCGCATCATTCGTGCGAGGTAAATGCATGAACTCACACCATCATCCTCACTGTTACAGTGGTTGAGAATGTTCACGGCACACGAACGGTCTGTACGCCGCGTGAACAGTACTGACAATTCGGACATACAAGCTGCAGGAAATGCCTTGCCAAGCATGGCCTCGGCGTTCGAATGGCATGCGATTTGCTGGACTGCCCTAACGCACTCGGAACGATTAGCCTGCGAGCGCACTGCAGCCCATCACGGAGTACCTAAAGAGGCCATCCGAACGAAAGCGTTCTTCATGTGCTCGACCGTCAAGGCATGTTGCATCGGCCTTGTACCTGTTGGTTACAAATCAGCCTGCCATGGATCGGACGATATCGCATCTGACGGACCATTGAAGAAGGCGCCGCGACGATCGTGGTAGAGTCACTCACCAACGCAAGGAGCAGGCCGTAGGGATCGTAGCAGGTGCACGGAATGTTATATAGGTTCGACTCGGGCGGACGACCATCTGCACCGCCGCTCTTTCTCCAATTCACACATCAGCCGCGAGCTGCGGTCTTGAGATATCGAGAACACGACTGTCCGATGCTATGAAGCCCCGCCTGCAGAATATGCAAGCCGGTGAATTTCCATCGATGCATGTGCTGGCCACGTTCCATATATCGCTCGCGGGCGCCGTCACAGGTGCGAGCTACCCGTATAACACACCCTCCATTGCCCTGACGTGGGGCATTGATCCCTTCTGCCCCGGTATACATCATCCATTCATATATTGCTTTCTCGGCGTTCAGCTTACGCACTTTCTTCCATGTCCGATTTGGGCTTCGACATATGGGGCGCGATGGTCGCCAGCGTCGTGGGGACAGTTGCCACGTTGATGCCCGGTGTTTTTAGGCTGGCTCCGGCCCCGGTTACCAACCTCGATCTCGTCCAATGTCATCGAAATACACAAAGAAATGAAAGAGCTCTTTGACATTGCGCTGAAATTTTCTCAACAAACGGACGATTTCTACCAAATCGAAGTCAACTTAGCAGGGTAGATTTTCTGTCTCATGTCGTTCCATGACGCTACAAGGAGCTTCCTCTTGATCTATTTAGCGCGAGCATCCAAATTGACGATGCGCGTGCTGCAGTGTACAACCATCGAGACATGACGGGAAGACGCTGGCAATGGTAGGCTCAGTCGCTGGCTTCTCAGGCAGGGTCGAAAGACGAGAAATTCGTAGGCCTATATTCATCATCTGAGAGATTCAACACATTACCGTGGCATCGTATATCACTGTCCTCAGTGCGTTGCGGCTGCAGGTGAAGCCAAGGGAGCACGAGGCGTTTTGCTGTGCGCCTGCACGCCCATAGGAGGCGGTCCGGCTGTGGGTGCGGCCATATCGTGTACGAGACATCCCAGTCTTGACTCTCATGCGTCATAAATACACTAGTTCGGGAGGAGTGGTTGACAACAGCAGCCAACATCTTCGACAAGTCCTCTTCGTACAATATAGACGCGACTCGGGAGCAACACGTATCTCAGAATGCGATGTAAGCATGATTCACCTTGGATGCACGCATGAGCGCCGCACTTCAATTGCGCTGTACGACCCGCTTGCCATGTCCCGGAAACGGCGATTTGAAAGACTGCCACCAGTCCACCTAGGTCTCTCGAGTCCATCCGAGTGTGGTCTCGTTGAAGGGCCTGCGATCATGTTAGAATAGATTATAGCTGTGTTCGAACAAGGTGCCGTCTTTTGCAGACATACAGCGGAGTGATAACGCACATTCTAGCTGCGTTCGGACGACTTGAAAGGGGACTCACCCAATCCAGAGCTAGGCGGACTATGACGAGTAGGTTACTAACAATCGACGGTGCATCAAAGATACAAATCATACATAGCTCAGCACGATAGCATAAACGATACAGCGGGAATATAAATGATGTAAAACAGGCTACAATTGGTCAGAGAAGTACAGAATTCATCTGAGGAAACGACGCACCATCCACTACCCTACAAGCTGCTTCAGGTGATAGATCCCCTCCCAGGCGACCGCAACGGTATCGTTTACCACGCGTTCAATCGCAGGCTCGGTCTTTGGCACGAGCCTCCACCGGCGCAACGAGTCGCTCAGTGCGGCGCGTGTCTTCTCCCATTCTCGGAGGACTTCTTCAGCAGTAGGTCGTTCCTCTGGTCGTTGTCGCTTCATGGGCTCGATGATGGCATGCAAGAACTCCACGTTCTTGTACTTCCACAGAAAAATTTTGATCAGTCACAGACAAATGCGTCACGGAGTAGAGCTCACCTGCTCAAACAACTTGGAGTACACATTCCCAAGCGAGAATATGTCGACCTTGAAGGCATCGTACGGAACCTCATCCGAAAGTTCCGGGACCTCAGCATCCCTACCGACATCCCCTACCACATATGATGACGACCCCTCACAGAATTGCTGAGAAAGGCCGAAGTCGATGTAAAAATAGCGCACGCCTCGACCCGCTCGAGGAAGAGCTGTGACAGGATACAGGGTATCAGGAGTATATCCCAATCGAATCGGATGATGTCCATGCGGATATAGTGACTTTGCGTCCATCATGATGTTCGACACTGCTATGTCACTGAACACACTTGACTATTAGGGCATAGAGTGGACGCAGTACGTGTGAGCTTACCGATGAGCAACGCGATGTCGATGCATAAAAAGAAGACCCTACGTGAAGCATGAGATCACAAGCATTACCAGGTTTATCATCTCGAGCTTGCCTCCAGCGTCTGGTCGACAAACTCAACCACGTCTCCAACGGTGCCAAACTCGGGGTTGTTGCAAGGTCTGAGATAGGGCATGACCATCAACGCCAGTTCCGGGTCATAAGGGTCAGGAAGTATCTCGCGGATTGGCACGCAATGATTGGCAGGGTGCTCGATGGAAGTAAAGAACTGCGCTATGTGCAGCTCCTCTCCATCCATAAAGAACGATTTAATGGCCACAAGCTCGTGATCCGACAACCGCGTAGCGTCCATGACCTGGTAATGCTGGGTTGGAGATGAATAAGTGGTTCTCAAGATGGGTAAGGAGACGGGAGATCATACAAGCAACATAATGGAGTCTTCGCAATAAGTGGGGTCCAATTTTGTGCCCAACCAAGAAGGCCTCCACTCTGGTGAATATCTCGGCCTAAGGAGGTAACCATGATCGAGGAGGTATTGATAACGCGCTTGCCAGAAGAATTCTTGTCCTGCCAGGTTGTACAGACCCTCCTCAGTAAGCTTATTGTAGCGCTGCAGGACATCATCAGTGAGGAACGCATGAGTCGGTAGCCCTTTTGGTAGGAGAGGCGTAGGCATGGGTTACGCGAGGTCGACTAGTATTGTACGGACAGAAAGCACTACTCGCGCGCGCAAGTTGCTGGCTGTGCACAAAATCAGCGTGAAGAGCGCGTGTTAGCCCCAAAGGGTAACCTAGTTCGAATTGTACGGATCACTTGCTCTCCTACTCTCCCCTCAGTCAACTCCGGAAAATCGCAGGTCCACGAAGCCGAGCTTCAGCTGCCGAAGGCAGCATGGGTCGATGCTGTACAACGCATGCTGCCTCTCAGACATGGGTCATTGCCACCCGGATTGTCCTAGAAGCTTACACCTACTTACATGCGTCGGCCACGTTCCTGGTATGGCGAGCGACGACCTCTCAGCCGGACGTCATATATTACATCTACCTGCGAAGGATGCGTCCCGGCTGTTCTTTAATCTTCCCTGAACGACTACTGGTTGCTCTAGTTCTGAGGCCCGCTTACTTGCCCGTCTCTCAGTCCGCTATACCTCCATGTCCGATCTGGGCTTCAATGTCTGGGGCGCTATTGCTAGCGTCATCGGGACAGTTGCCTTGGTCCCTGCATTCTAAGCCTGGGTTCAACCTAGACTTCCCACCGTCTTACTGCCTGCGGTTCTTGATATGCACAAGGAGATTCAGGAGCTGTTTGACATTGCACTCAAGGACGGCTTGATCACCGACCCTCGTGATCTCCTTCAGTTCAGGGTCAATTTGTTAGGGTGTGTACCATTGTTTAATAATCTATTCCACGAAGGTGGCGCATGATCCAAGAAGCAGTCGACTTATGCTTGAGTTGCAGGGCCACGATACGTGTAGAAGAATTGCGCGCGGAGGTCTACGCCATCAAGTCGTGGCAACAAGACCTTGCCAAATGGTGGCAGGGTTTGTCTGGCAAGCTCCAAGTGCTGTGCGGAGATCTGGACTCTATCAGGACAACACTTGCTGTGAGTTTAAGTTCCGAAACATCGGTCGTAGACCCCATGCCTAGCTCATATAGATCAGGAACTCGAAGGAGCGGAAACGATTGGCCTCTCAAAGTCTCTGTGCCAAACTCTCTTCGCTTTCTGAGCAAACAGGTTGGTTCCGTCATACATACAGCCTTTAGACACCAGGCGCTGATCTGCGCTCGCATAGTAGGGGAGCATACAGGGCCGGCTGGTCCCTTGCCCCGGATCGCCTTCGATCGCTCCGTGACCGCCGTTTGTGATGGCGCATGTATGGATTCCCACGCGGGCGAGCACCACCACACGACCACTCTCTTCCCAACTTCGTCGACATTGGAGACGGCCAACAAGGGTGGCGCGTATAACGGTCTTGCTGAAAGCGCCATCGTTGAGAAGGGTTGCAACGGTCAGGTCGGCAGCGTCGAAGAACGCCATTACGATCCCTCAGCTACGCGTCCTGAGGAACATGTTGTCTCTGTCTCTGATGCCGACTTGCGAAGGCTGATACGTCTCGCATTGATCGGTCCTCGTCGATGGTTGTAAGTGTGACGCTCTCTGATCACCTACACCATGCCTGAATCATTGGTCCAGCAGGCATCATCACGTCATCGTTTCCAGGGCAAGCCGTAGGAACGGTTCCAGGAAACGTGATGCCTTGCATTCCCGTTTCGAGCCCCTGCTGCATCTGGTGAGACGTATGTACGGCATGCATCAGGCTCTTGGAGACGTTGGGAAGACCACCGGATCCCAAATTGCAGTTGATCCTGAGTCTCTCGCGGCCCGGATCGGCGGGACCAACGACTTCGATAATCATTCAGATGCATGGGAGGAGGCTTGAAGACACTATGCCCCATTCCCAGTAAGTGCGGTACTATCGCTGGCCTACTCTCGTAGTCGGTCCATGCGTGATCTTGCGCACCCTGACCAGGGGCGTTCGCCTCAGGACGTTTCTTCGTCTCGTTCATCCTTAGCCCTCACATGACCCATGCCATTGTTCATGCGTCTGCTTACTGCTGTGCCTATGGCGTCTGCAAATTGGACACGATGAGCAGGACTCATTATGGTCCTCCCCGTGTTTTACTATGCTCACCCTCCCAAATGACGCTGTACGTTACTGCGCAACATGGCAAACTCATGTTCAAGTGTATTTTATGATGATTCGACTATTTAACCACTCAGGCTCAGGTAGATCTCATGCATGACTCGTTAGTGCATTGGTCGTCCCGGAATAGCCAGCGTAGACGAGTACCTCATTGCTCCCAGTACGTCATGAGCTATATGCGATCTTCTTATCCTCCTCGATGAGTTTGACGATCGGCCGGCTACATGACGAAGGTAATGATGATAGGAAGCGCTTCTCTGGAAGAGTTATGACGCCTCCAACGAGGTGCTCCCATGGTTGAGATGGTCGGGCATATCGAGCAGGAGGGACGTAGACGGCAGAACGTCTTCTGTATCTCGTGGATCTCGCAAATTATCTGCATTCTTATCGAGTGATTGTCAGTCTTGGTAAAGTCCTTCCAGCCTGCTTCCGACGCAGATGCTGGTCTTGAAACGAGAGACCACGGACATCGGTCCCCGAATGCTGTTATCAGGGTACCATGACAGCAATCGGCAACGAAAGAGCATTGATATGTACTGATACCTGTCGGCTTGGGAGATAGGCACACATCTTCATGCGCTCCGTGCATGCCTAGGGGAAGTAATGAATTGGAGTCTAGACGCATGGATTTCCGTGGCCTCCATAAAGCGTGGTTTTCCCGCAGATCTGCTGGGGTGATTGTCTCAAAGCACGGATGAGATACAACCTACACTCCGACTTCGGGTTGGCCTTTATCTGCTTGGTGCCGTGGAGACGCTCGTGCCTAGTTGGATCTCCTGCAACTACCCTCTCACTATGGACATCACGAAAGCCAAGGGTGCAAATTCATGAAGGAGCAAAACGAAAAGGCTAGACAGAACCCACCGTCAGCATTCGCGGCACCGGGTGGCAGATTCTCGCTTGTTTCAATGAGGCAGCAATCACTTCAGAACATCTGAGACGTTGGTTTGTCCCGGGTAACGACCCAAATGTCGCCTATTAGTCCGCAAGGCGAAGGGAAATCCCAGAATATTCTCTATGGGAAGAGTGCCTTCCGTGCCTCTAATCAGCGGGGAAAAGCTGTCTCCCAACCAGCCAGGGAAACGCGATGTACCGGTCAGGACCTCGGCATAGACGGCTCACCTGTAGGACAAACGCGGCGTTTGACACTCCGTGATGTCCCGCCGCACGAATGAGGGCACAGCTAAGAAAGGGTTAGAGTCGAGCAGCCGAGTCAAGAACAAGCATTCGACAGACGTCTGGTGTCATTTCTGTTTGACGCGCAACATACGTGTATGTTCGGACACGGGATGGAACTCACGAATGGACCACGGATCCAACTCGGTTACGCTTCACCCTTCCGCCCGTTGGCGATAATACGCAGAGTGAGGTCGTGGGGGGGGGGGGGGGGGGGCACAGACGCACGATTCGTGTGGCACGGTAGAGAAGATTCGTCACCCATGGCATAGAACTAAAGACATGGTGGTGTAGACGTGGCATGCGTCATGCGAGGACATGTGGTGTACATGTAGCGGTTTTACGAGTGGCACAACAAACAGGAAGGAATATAACCCAGACATATCAGAACTGTTACAGCGGACAGTCAGTACCCAATCACAGACAGAATGACATGAGCGGAGACGCACGCGAAGAGGAGTGAAGAACCACTTGTTCTTCCCGCTCGTGTACCGGTCCTCCAGCAGCTTCTTGATCTGCTTCTTGGAGTCCTCCCGCTGTGACACTTCCTTGAAGGTTTCCGAACCGACAACACCCTTGAGACCCTCCAGCTCAAGTGCGTAACGCGTCGGGAACAAGTGGGAGTAGTTGACCACCTTCATTTACCATAGTCAGACCCGCTATGACAAGCAGACCAACGTGTCATCGAAAAATGATAAGTCGCGCACCTTGATGAAAGGCTTAATCTTGCTCCGCTTTGCGATCTTCTTCTGGCCCATGCGCTTCGTTACCTTGAGAGGGTAACGCTCGATGCCGGCAACGATCGCATGAGGGTATGGCCGCTCCTTGGTGCCCTCGTCCAGCTGCTTGATGACAACCACCTTCTTACCCGCTTGGCGTCCCTGTAGGACGATGGCAACCTGTGTTCATGACAATATTTAACGAACGAACATGGTTCACGGCGACCTTCTATACACACTTTGCCGGGCTTGTAGACTGCAGGCTCGGACCGTCAATGCCACGACATACACTAGACGTAAAATCGTACGCACTTTTGGGCATCTTGAGGACGTTGAGGATGAGCGGGATATCTTACCTATCGCTATGATCGGCAGCGAGCTCGCCAGCGCCCGGACGATGCAGCCACCCGGGGTTTGCCGAGAGGCGCTGTACAGTTCAAGCATATTGCGTTTGATGCACTCGGCTTCCGGCAATCGCCCGAACTTTTCCTGGACTCCCAACGTGGCGATGGGAGGAAACTGTAATAACTGTAAACAGATCCAGCATATGCAAACAGCACCGCAGTGGGTTCACGTTGCAAATTCTACGCGATGCATCCGCGTGACACTACAAATCATTCTTTGGCTTGCAAAACAGTAGTCTTCACCGAGCACGTCTCCCGCTCAGTGAGACCGAATAGCCACGCCAAGTTGAGATAATTGGCCATATCTGAGTACATGGTCGTTTGATGGACGCGCACTGACACTGGCCTCTGATAACACCTGGTAGCCCCTGTCGAAGCCGTCATGGTCGGGATGCCGGTCGTGGCCCGTATAGCCGACGGACGTTCTCGAGCTTGGATCAGGAGACGACCTAGACTATTAAAGATATGCGCAGGATGGCGAATATGTATACCCTTTCAACTGACATGCGCTAGCGCTTGGGAAGAGGGCCTATGCAAGACGATGACAGTTTGCGCAAAGTACCGCGGCGCTCAATCTTACATCAAGACGCTCGTACGTTCCCGCCGGTTCATGCACGCGACAGTCCTAATGCCTCCCTTGTTACCCAGACAGCGAGCTATATCGGGTAGGGCTACGTCAAAGGGTGGGCGAAACTTACTGATGCCGAGCCACTAGTGTCCTGCGAGGCTGCTGCTCTCTCTAAGCGCCATTGCAACTATCGTGCCGGCATTGCATGTGAATAAAACAGTGCGTAGTAGTGATGCTGGTGATCAATGATCCACTGTTCCAATCCTCAGCTTCGGGAGGCCACACCCGGATTCCCCGGCGACAGACACACACTATCTTCATGCCTCATGGTTCACCGTGGCTTCGGATGCAGATATACCTCCGTTCGCGCGGCTCGGGATTGTCAAATGTCATGATCCAATTCCATATTTCGATAACAAGCACAGTGCTTATAAGGCAAGCGTCCCCGCTGCATGCCAGCTTTTCCTTGCCACCAGCCTCAGTCTGCAGCTGTCTGAGTACTGCGTCCTTCGGTCTCATCTGTCTCGCCTGACGACGACCTATCGAGGTCAAATATCTGGGTCTCCTGCGGTAGAGCACAACTGTCAATCTCAGTCGACAATGCGTCAATCGCTTGCGACCGCCACATACTGTGCAGCCCTCCTTGCGGCAGCGCTCCCATGTGCTGCTGAATTTCAGCGAGCCCCTCGGGCCACAGCGGACTATACATCCACTTGCAAAGAGATCAGAGCAGCTGTCTCCTCTGCATCCGCAGTTTCTTTCCCCGGTACGTTCAGCGTCTCAGCGCTGATACCCTTGTTTATTCAAACCTGATCTCCTTGTCTAGGGTCGGACACGTTATACTCGAAAGATATCAGTCATTGGGCCTCTAGTAGCACCATGCAGGCCGCATGTTCTGTTGAGCCTGGAACGCCTGAAGACGTTGCGACCATCGTATGTGCCCACATTCATTTCCGTCCGCGCAACCGCTCACCGCTCCGCACGACGGCTTCTCCAAACAGCTCCAAATCCTCGCTAAGAACAAGACGCCATTTGCCGTAAGTTGCGCCTTCTCTGTCCATAGACTCGTCTTCCATTCCATGTGTTACAGCTCATGTGTTCTCACAGGTCAAGGGTGCAGGCCATACCTCGAACCCCGGCTTCTCGTCCACACCGGGTGTTCAGATCGCCATGTACCGGTTCAATGAGGTCAAGTACGATCCGGTCGCAAATATAGCGGAGGTCGGCGCAGGCCTCATCTGGGATGACGTTTACGAGGCTCTAGAACCATATGCGGTGAGCGTCGTGGGCGGACGTGTCACAGGCGTCGGTGTAGCTGGATTCACCCTCGG
The DNA here is from genome assembly GCA_025528855.1 of Trametes punicea. Classification (NCBI taxonomy): domain Eukaryota; kingdom Fungi; phylum Basidiomycota; class Agaricomycetes; order Polyporales; family Polyporaceae; genus Trametes; species Trametes punicea. The sequence continues at coordinate 8,856 of VICQ01000059.1, read as the reverse complement.
CGGAGGTGAGTCTATGGGCAGGCTGGGTCTCACATGATCCTGACTGTCCGACGTTGACGCAGGCTACTCATGGAAGACCAACCAGTTTGGCCTCACGATTGACAATCTGAGCGGCTTCGAGCTTGTTCTACCGAATGGCACGGTTGCTTCAGTTACGCAAGACTCGTATCCCGATCTGTTCTTTGGCCTCAAGGTGAGCAGAAGCATGCAAAGCCGCGAAAATTTCTGCTAACCCCTAGGCCACATGATAGGGCGGTTTCAACAACTTTGTATGTCCCTGGACCTCGAAGCATCTGCTGATACGTGCTCAGGTAATCTCTTCTAGGGTATCGTTACGAAGTTCAACTTGACTACCCACCCCCAGACTGAGGTCTGGGTACGTACCGCAATCTCGTCTTATCTGTCCGTCTTCTCTGACTGGTCTGGCATTATCCAGGGTGGGATCATCACCATAACGGAGGATCAGCTGGACAAGGTCAATGCAGCGACGGTGAAGTTCGCGCAGACCGTGACAGACCCCAAGGCGCAAGTCCTCCCCACCTACAACTTCGTCCTCGGAGAGGTTCGGATCTCATACGCCACATGCGTACTCAACTTAAGTCGTTGACGGGACTGTCTCTAAAGCCCGGAGTGTCTCTGCTACTCTTCTACGATGATCCGACGCCGCCTGAGGGTCTCTTCGATGACTACTTGGCCATTCCCTACTCCACCAAGGACGTCAAGACTCGGTCCTACTTGGACTTCGTGCAGTCATACTCCTGCAAACGCCACTGGTGGTCAGCGGTAAGTCGCCGGCACAAGGACCGCGCCGTGATCGACCAGGCTCAGCCAGCTCCCTCTCTCTTCTACAGTGCGATCTTTAACACCGTCTCATTGCTCCAATACACCGACACCATCATGGCAGCCATCCTCAACGAGACCAAGGTACATCCCCTTCTGTCTCCCGCCGAGCTCGCCATGACCCTCCTGACACCTTGCAGTTCTGGGGTGAACGTCTCTCGCTTGAGGGCGGAGACTTCATCAGCTACGATGTTGAACCTTTCCTCCCGACCATCTTCTCGCATGCATCGAAGGGCTCCTCCGCCTACCCTCCCTCTCGCAACACTGGCCTCCTGCCGTTGAACATCTACTACGCATGGGGCTCGTCGCTCGTGGACGAGGCCATGCATGATGCTGCCCGTCAGAGCGCGGCGCATCTCACGCAGGTGGCGCTACAGGAAGGCCAAGACATCGCGGGCGCGGCGCTGTACAGCAACTACGCGATCTTTAGCACCCCGCTGGAGAGGATCTATGGCGACAACGTGGCGAAGCTCAAGGTGCTCAAGGCACAGTACGACCCCAAGAACGTCATGGGCCTCACAGGGGGTTGGAAGTTCTGACTTTGAGGTCAGGCAAACCGCTGGAACTTCTGTATGGACTCGGGCTTCTGCCCGCATGTTGTGTATCTCTTTCCTTCTACACTCCGTCGCTCACTAGTGTGGTTGCTAGGTTTACACCTCACACCTCTCCGATCCTTCTCTCCTGCTTAGCCCAAAGACATACCCAGTAATCTAGCTTTCGACAGACCTACACAGATACACTGGCACTCTATGTTCTGCAGCTGCACCCACAAAGCACCAGGCATGACAGCTCGGGACCGCTCAGAGCCCAGAGCTACTACTGGTCCCGGTGCTTCTCTGTTTCTGCCTTCCCGACCATGGAGGATTGGAGCGTCAACGAACTTGAAGGTCCCGTCCGTGGCCGAGCAGCCCTCGCGAGAATGTAGGCCAAGTAAGCACTGGCCTCATATGAGGTCATCACTGCTGGGCGACACGGCGGACGGGAATCTCACCAGTCGCCGCACCGCGGTCACACACCCTTGGTCCATTGCGTATGCGTCTGCGTCTGCGAGTGCGACGCCGCGTCCTCCGCGTTGTCCGTCGCCTCTGCTGTAGGTCCCGGCTTGCACTGGCCATAGGGAACGTCCACTGGTGCGAGGCGCCTCGCAGACGCTTCCAGATATACAGCCGACGTGCTCCTGACGTTCTGTGTAGCTCTAACTCCGGTGCTCGACCGCGCTGTATATAATGCCACACCACACCCTCCGCCAACGTGCTTGAGGTCGACACTGCGGTCCAAGTTACATCCGTGCACATCCCCAGTAACGTTGGTCCAGGTGTGCCATCCTGTCTCCCTGCATTCTTGGCAACTCTCCAAGAGCCGTTGAGTCGTTGACGCGATCTGTCAGATACAGGACCCGTGCTCGCGGCCAACCATACGTCCAGCTGTGTCCCTCCGTGACCAGAGCTTCACCGGTCCATGAAGGCAGCGACATGCGTCACGTCGCCGGCGCATCTCTCGTCCTGCTCCCGACCGTAGCCCTCAACACCACAGCCATAGTCAGCGCCTGCGCGACGCTCGGTGCTCCGGGATGCCGAGTCGAACGTCGCGGATACGTCAAGCGGAGGAGACAACTTACCCGTCCATTCGGACTTCCTGGCGAGTGCGAGCCTGCACTGGCAGAGTAGTACGGCGCGGCCTCACGAGCGCTGCCGGCGAACGCGGGCGCACCCATGATGCGCTCAGATCGGTACCGAGACCTAGGGTGTGTGGACGAGGTGCGTCGAGTTTGGTGCTGCTCTCGAGGTGATATGGCAAGCCCACCGTTGGCCTGCATGCGCATGGTTTGTTATTCTCTTACGTCGACATGAGCGTGAGCGAGAGTCCGCTCCGTCCCGGACGGCGTACATGTCCGCGTATAGGTATGCCCCCGATTCGACCAATTCACGATGATTCGCATATTGGTGGTACGGATGCTACGATACAATACATGGAAGACGAGGATGCACATATTCAGCACTCAACCTTCGATCGCCCCCCGGATGCGGTCGGAGCCAGTCCTCTAGTGGCGAGGGGTCTCTCCAGGTACAGTACCCGGCGGCTCAGAACTCCGCCAGGTTGATGAGAAGCTGCTCCCTCACCTGGTTCTCCTTGTCCTCGTGTAGTTCCGCATTGGCCGCCTTCAGCGCGCTCATCCTCTCCTTCACGTCAACCTCCCTCTCCTTTCTGGCCTTAACCCCCCTAGCCTCCCTCTCCTCCTCACTTACTTCACTCACCCCACCCCCACCTCTACCCCTCTCCGTCTCTGCCTCCCGCCGCGCCTCGGCCTTGCGCGCGTGCTCGGCATCGACGGCGTCGAGGATGTCCTTGAGCATCCTCGCGTGCCCAAAGTCGATGATGCGGAAGCTCGCGCGAGCGTGCGCTCCGTGGGCGGTAGCGAGAGCGGGCCGGGCTGGATGAGGATGTTGCGCACCCAAAACGAGCCCTGGGTGACGTTCAGCTCGTGCAAGCGGAGCACGAGCGAGAAGCACTCTGTCCTGCGTACGCGCGAGCCCATCATGAGTCAGTCACCGAACCCCGTGCGTGTGCGGCGAGGCTGGAGCGTCGTGGTGCAAAGAGGCGCGAAGAGACGTACCGCTGGTCTATCGTGAACTTGGCGGGCTCGACAGGCTTCCCGCACTCCTCCAGGAGCAAGATCGGCGACGCCCAGTTCACCTCACACGCCTCGTCCTCCTCGCACTCGTCGTCCACCCCTCCCGCCTCCGCCTCCGCGTACGCGTCCACGACCCGCCCGTTCGCGCCCACCAGCAAGTAAAACCCATAGCACTTCGGGGCGATCGGGCCAACGGGGACGGGGAAGCGGCAGGGCGGGACGATGTTGTACCCGCACCACGTCTCCTGCGCGTGTCGCGGGAGCGCGGCGTACGCGCGCGCTTCGTTGTGCAGCAGCGCGTGCGCGCTGCTGCGCGGGTGCGCGAGCTTCGCGGTGACGGTCACCTGGCCCGTGCGCGAGTGCGCGGAGAGCGGCGCGGGGAGGGTGAGCGGCGCGCGGTAGACGTAGGAGTGGTGACCTGACCGGAGCTGGTTCGATTTGCCGAGGTGGAGGTGCGCGACGCGCTCTTCCGACTCGGGCGTGGTCCGTTCGGGGAATGTCGCATCGATGCCAGTACCGAAGCGCCGGATTTGGGTGTGGATGCTAAGGTTTTTCTGGCGTTGGACTTTCGCAATGGGGGTGGATGACCCGCCTGTACTTGAGCGGCTTGTTGGTATCTCGGCATTGCCTGTGCTTTGTTAAGTTTTTGGGATTGTGCACCAGTAGCATGTCCAGAAAGAATGCATCAGGGATGAACTCTTCCAGCTTGGGAAGGCCAACTGTGGAGAACAAGTCTTGTGCCATGGCAGATGTATCCTGCACAGTATCAAGTTGTTGATCATGATGAAGTCTGAACCTTGAAGGCTATAATCTCTGAGCCACACAAGCAAGATCCTCAGTCAATGAGTGAAGACTGAAGAACTGGGGCAAAGAATGTCCTCCTTATATACAAGCCCAGAGGACACATGAGTAAGCAAAAAAAGAAGAATGTGTGATTCTACCATATGTTGAGTAAGAGCATGATAATGAAGTCTGAACCTTGAAGGTGTCCTGTAAGCCGCACAAGTAGATCTTCAGTCATTAAGCGAAGACTATATTGCATATGTAAGTAACTGTGAGCCGCACAAATAAGACTACAAGTACTTAGTAAGTAATCTGCATAAGTACACATAGAACTCATAGTACTTACTCTTCAGTCAATGAGCAAAGACTGAAGAGCTGGGGCAGAGAATGTCCTCCTTATATACAAGTCCAGAGGACGCATGAGTAAGCAAAGAAAAAGGAGAGCATGTGATCTACCATACACTGTTGAACTACAGTGCTGACTAATAGCAGTGTAGTAAGCAACTACTGACACGAGGCTACCGGTCACTTGTAGAAAGTTCCGGATACAGTGGCTACATGCTATATAGTATTACATCATAGCCCATGTACAGTAGTATATAAGACTGCTCTGTAGGAGCAGTTCAACAAGTCGCTCTTAACCATCAATCACTACGTGCGCCTCTATTCAAAAGCTCTACAGTTAAGTGAGCTGAGGGGCTTTCCACTGCGTAACAAGCCCTGCTCAACAGGTTATGAGCCCTGGTTGATGCTCGGATCTGCGCCCATGCTGGCTGCGATCCTGATGCTCCTAGCTCAGCTGGTTGAAGCCTAAGTCTATGCCTGACAAGGCCTGACTTATGAGCGCCCAGCATACCTGGACGTCGCCCTAAAGGAACTTGATGTCGTGGGCCCTAGTGTGCGCCATGACGGCTGCACCTAGCCTGCTAGAGCGCAGGGAGTGTTCAGCATTGCTGCCCTTGGCGCCATTATGGCTGCCTTGTTGCGTGCATGGACAAATGCTGACATTCTGTTTCTACAGAACTCCCTTCATTGATATGTCTAACTCGCTCACTCAGCTCGTTCCTCTCCTCAATGGATCGAACTATCCTCGCTGGGCTGAGCTCATGCAGGCCTACCTTCAGCAGCAGGAAGTCTGGATCATCGTCGATCCACCTGCAGGCGTTTCCGCTCCTACTCTTGCACAGGACGGAAGCAATCCTAATGAAGTCCTAGGCTGGGCCCAGATGGAGGCCAAGGCCATGGGTCCAATACGCTTGCGCCTGAATGCTGAGGTAACCAGGCTCGTCTCCGATGAGATGACAGCCAAAGGCCTGTGGGAGGCCCTCAAGGAGCTCTATGGGACTACATCTGCGATGGGCGCCTTTAGCTTTTACAAGGCTGCCAAAAACGTCCAGATCCCTTCGAACGAGCATCCTGGCCCTGCAATCGCTAAGATCCAGAGCAACCTCAATCAGCTTGCCAATGCCAGCACTGATGTTCCCATGAATCTGCGTGCCCTGATAATCCTGGGTGCTGCACCGCCGCGATACGACACCGCAGTTCAGCTCTGCCTGAACAATCACGAGATCAAGGACCTTTCAACTGGTCACCCTCGTGAAGCTCTCGTTGCGGCATGGGAGTCGGCGGCAAGCCGGAAGCCTGTAAAGGCTGGCGAGGCCAAGAAGCTCAGCGCTATCAAGCGCAAGGGCAAGGACCCTGCCTTCAAGCAGCAGCAGCAGCAACAGCAGCGCTACAATAGCGACGGCGGTTCGCAGCAGCAGCAGCAGAGAGGCAAGGGCAAGGCCAGGCGAGGAAAGCGTAAGGGTCAGAAGCGTCCGGGCAATGACCACACTCACCTTGCGTCCACCGCGACCATCTCTGACGGTCCTACGGCGACTGTCGATCTGCGCGCGCTTCTGCGCAAGCCCGTCCGTATCAACGGCCCAGAGGGGGAGAGCAAGTACCCCACTCTGAAGCGTGCTTTCAAACTTGCACGCGACATTGATGTTACACCTAGCATAGAGCGCATCCGCACTCTTGAAAGCGTCGTCAAGGCCCTCGACAAGCAAGAAGGTACGAGTCGGATCGTCAAAGTCAACTCTGACTCGGATGGCGCGGACAGTCACTCATCAAAGCGCACCCGCCTTTCTCTCACTGAGCGCATCGACTGGACTGAAAGGGATGATGACGTGGAGTCTGCCATCTCCCTCGGTCTCGAGGATGAAGATGTGGACATGGAGATAGCCAATGCGGCTGGTCTCTGTGAGCAGTACGACGATCAAGTTCGGTCAGTACTCTCGCTTATGCCCCACAGACAACACGCTGACACGCTTTTCATAGCATGTAACGGCGTGGAAGGATCTGCGGTAGTAGTTAGTACGTGATCCAATGTCTGTAACTCTCCATATATATGCAGTCATCTTCGCTCGTATTCAGAGTGTACTCGCTGCAAGGGCAAAGCTAAGGCTGACCAGAACGGTTCACCAATCTGGATGCTTGATTCTGGAGCATCACTCCACTTTACGTTCGACATGAATGATTACGTTGAGTATGAATCACTCCAGGAAGACATTGTCGTCAGTACTGCAAACGGCCTTGCATTTGCAAAGGGTTCTGGGACTGTCGTCCTAAACTGCCCTATCACCCCTGGAGGACATAGCACGGTGCGCATCGCGCCGGTCTACTACATCCCAGATCTGAACTCTCGTTTGCTTTCTCTGGGAGAATTCCTCCGGGAAGGTCTGAGCGTGAGCGGTACTGCTGATAAAATCAGCATCTACCAGGCGTCGGGTGAACCATTTCTTGTATTCCATCCTCGACAGCCAGGTGACACTATCTTTTGTGTCAGATCGCTTCCTTCAACGGATGCGATGCTCATTTTTCCTATGGTCTGTAAGATAGACTACCAGACCATGCATCGTCGCCTAGGTCATCCTTCCAAGGATGTTCTGAAGCGTGCTAGGGAACATACTGCAGATTTCCCAACCATTGAATTTCCCTCTGAGGAACCTCTCTGCCGCGGATGTGCAGAAGGGAAAATGCCATTAAGGTCATTCCTGCCATCCATTCGACGGGCTTCTCGACCGTTTGAACTCATTCATTCGGACTTGAAGTCATTCCCTGTCGACTCCTACCACAAGTACAAGTATGCGATCATGTTCCTCGATGATCATACTTCGTATGCTTGGGCTGTGTGTCTGCGCTCCAAGGATGCTGCGCTCACAGCAACTAAACACTTCTTAGCCAACGTCGAAAATCAATTCAAGACGAAGGTGCAGAAGTGGATGTCAGATGGTGGGTAAGGAATATAAGTCCAAAGCATTCGATAATCTGCTTAAGGACAAAGGCAGTGAGATTCTTCAGAGCGTGCCGCACCAACCACAACAGAACGGTCGTGCTGAACGACTTATGCGGACACTTTTTGACAAGGCTGAGGCCATGCGTCTTGATGCCTGTCTTCCTCAATCATGGTGGGAATTTGCGATTGAGCATGCTGTTCATGTGTACAACCGCACGCCTCTACACCGTTTAAAATGGCGAACTCCCTATGAGGCATTGAACGGCGAAGCTCCATGTATAAAATATCTTCGCGTCTTTGGGTGTGTGCCTACGTGCATTTGCCACCAGCCGTAAGGGCGAACAAGCTCTCGCCAAAGTCAGAACTTATGGTCTACATTGGGGTTGCGCCCGGTGGACATGGCTTTAGGTTCATGCGGTCACCCAACAACGTGATATTCACGTCGGCTCATGCATTGTTCGACGAGAAATATGTTCCCTAAATGCCCTTCAAACCAGCGACGTTGCATAATGCACCAGAGGGACACCCATCAGACCAGGAATCATCCATTCCTTTGGGCCCTAATGATAACGACGACGATGAACCTCGTCATCCTCCCCAGCACCTTCCTGAAAGGAGACAGGAGCAGGAGCATGACGATGCACCTGAGACGCCACCTCGTGTGCGCACTCCTAGTCTGCCACCCCGTGTGCCGATGATGCCGCCTACGCCTAAGAAATAGCGGCCTACACGTGAGCAGAAATTGCCAACTCGCCAGGCAATGTGTACGGAGAGTCACAGCATCCTGTACACCAATTCAAAGAGATAGAGAAGTGGAAAAAGATTGTCGGCGAACAGTCAGGTCGCTTCCGATGTAGCGGACATTCTCGGTCAGAACGAATTCCTGGCTATAGTTCTGCACCACCCGCTCCAAGCGACGTACCTGCTCCATCCGCCTCGGGTGAAGTGTCTGGCAGCGCACCTGCTCATAACTCAGGGAACTCTTCTGATGAAGTCGAAGAGGCACTGCACGCCGATGATGAGCTGGCCCTGGCAAACCCATGCTGGGAAGGGGGAGTAGCACTCATCAACTATCTGCTCATGAAAGCAGTTCCACCAGTTGATGAGAATCTGCCCGACACGTCCAACGTTAGAGAATGGACTTACTGTGACATCACTCGCCTACCACCGGCTGAGCAAAAGGAATAAAAGGCCGCCTGCCAGGAGGAGTTAGAGGTGCTCCGACGGCGAAAGGTCTTTGAACTGGTCGACCGCCCTAAAGGGCGTAAGGTCATAAAGAACTGATGGGTATTCGACGTCAAATCTGACGGTCGAAAGAAAG
>VICQ01000058.1:0-51506 GCA_025528855.1 Trametes punicea | reverse complement strand
ACCCCGACCTGGATCCGAACTCCAGGACCCAGGACTTACCTCGGGGTCACCTCGGACCCGCTCGCCACCTCACCCTCCGTCCGCTTCCGCTTCCTCGGCCGACTCGCGCGCGCCGTCCAGCGCCTTGCAACCGGCGGCTCTGGCAGTCGTGCGCCCCCCGCTCCGCCTCCGGCCGATACCTGTCCACTCGGCCGCCGCACTCTCCGTCCGTTCCTCCTCCGCGACTCGCGCGCCGCCGGCTCCTCCCCGCGCCTCTCCCCTGGCGCGCTCCTCCGCTCGCGCGCTGCGGCCTCCTCCGCCTCTCGCCGCGCGCGCTCCTCGGCCTCGGCTGGGCCTTCTTCTCCTGCTTCGCCCGGAGTTGGGCCTCCAGCTCCGACTCGGTCAGGCTGGTGCGCGGTCTCGTTGCGGGCGGGCATGGTCGACGGTGCTGGGGTGTTGGTCGTGGTTGGAGTTCAAGAGGTGAAGTCCGACCCTGAACAGCTGGAGTTTTAACTCCGACCTCCGATGGAATCACGATCGGATCTAGAGGACCTCAAGGGTTCGGTCCTAAAAGGGGAGGCACTGTTACGACCGTGCGTACAAGTGCCATCTCCGGGCTACTCCGAACTCCGGCCCTCAACTCCGCGCAACTCCGGCCATGGACCTCGGCCTTCTGTTTCTTCCGACACACCTATGCCTCTCGGCCTTTTTGTTACCGTCCCTCCCATTAGTTTCAGGTATTCTTGTAACGCTAGGTCACTCGGGGCTGATCGACCTTGACCCCGGACATCGGTAACTCCGGTCTCCGATCTCCGGATATCGGACTTGCCCCACGTCCATCCGGAGTTCGATCAGCTCCGGACCCCTGCCCCTTTCCTGCTCCTGCCCTTGTAGTATTTAAGCCCGCCTGGAATGTCCGCATTCCTTAGTTCGGTATCTCGTTACTAGCTCGCGAACTTTCTCGTTACCTCTGTTGCCTTCTCGTTAACCACCTCCTTACTACCTCGCTAGTGTTAAGAGCCAGGCCGAAGGGCAGGTGGTCGGGTAGGCCGGGTTCGGTTCGAGTTCGGACTTCGGGCCTGGGGCAGGGAGGACTTTGGCGAAGCTATTGGCAACGCCCCGGGCTACTCGCCGGGTGTCCTCTACTTGCGGGAAGGGAATCGCACAACCGGGTGACCGGAGTTCGGACTTCGGAGTAGTCGGGGAACGTGTGTATTGGAATGGACAAGGATAAGGGGCTTAGCGGCGAGCTAGCGAGGTAGTAAGGAGGTGGTTAACGAGGAGGCAACGGGAGGTAACGAGAAAGTTGGCAAGCTAGTAACGAGATAGTAACGAGATAGTAACGAGATATCCGAACTAAGGAATGCGGACATTCCAGGCGGGCTTAAATACTACAAGGGCAGGAGCAGGAAAGGGCAAGGGTCCGGAGCTGATCGAACTCCGGACGGACGTGGGCAAGTCCGATATCCGGAGATCGGAGCACCGGAGTTACCGATGTCCGGGGAAGGTCGATCAGCCCCGAGTGACCTAGCGTTACAAGAATACCTGAAACTAATGGGAGGGACGGTAACAAGGAAAGACCGAAGGAGCATAAGGCGTGCTGTCGGAGGAACAAAGGGCCGAGGTCCATTGCCGGAGTTGCGCGGAGTTGAGGGCCGGAGTTCGGAGTAGGCCCGGAGATGGCACTTGTACGCACGGTCGTAACAGTGCTCCCCTTTTAGGACCGAACCCATGAGGTCCTCTAGATCCGATCAGTGATCCCATCGGAGTCGGAGTTAAAACTCCAGCTCGCGTCAGGGTCGGACTTCATCTCTTGAACTTCAACCACGACCACAACCCCAGCCCCGCTCCACCATGCCCGAGCAACGACGACCGCGCGACCAGCCCGACCGAGTCGGAGCTGGAGGCCCAACTCCGGGCGAAGCGAGAGAAGAAGGCCCAGCGCGAGGCCGAGGAGCGCGCGCGCGAGAGGCGGAGGAGGCCGCGCGGCGAGAGGCGGAGGAGGCCGCACGCGTGCGAGGCGGAGGAACGCGCGCGGCAGGAGGAGGAGGCGCGGGGGCAGGCGGAGCCGGCGGCGCGCGAGCCGGCCGGGAGGAAGCGGAAACGGACAGAGGGTGAGGTGGTGAGCGGGTCCGAGGTGACCCCCAGGTAAGTCCGGTTCGCGGAGGTCGGAGTTCGGAGTTGGGGCCCTACTAATCTGTTTTTCCCAGTGAGCCCTGCCGGGTCTGCAAGACCCAGGGCGTCCCCTGCGTGTTCAACGCGGGGCGCGCACCTCGTCGTGCCGCTCCTGCCAGCAGGAGCGGAAGTCCTGCGTGGGCGCGCAGGGCTTGCCGGAGGCCCTCCAGGCCCGGCATGACCGGAAGACGAAGACGGCGCCCCGCGTCGCGGATGACGAGGAACCGGAGGGAGGAGACCCCCGAACGCGGTCTCCGCCGAAGAAGAAAACCGCGGGGGCGAAGGGACGGGAAGGGGCCGGAGCAACTAGCTCCGGTCGCGTCGGGGTCCGGTGTCCAGATTCGGACATCGGAGGTGGCCCTTGGGCCACCAACCCGGACGGGGGCTGTCTTCGGACGGCCTCCTGTTGCGCCTCCTTACGGAGGTGCAACAACTCCGGGCCGCCATGGCCCGTCACAGCGGCGGCTAGATGCCGTCACTCAGGCCATGGGGGTGCTGGGGGACAAGCTCCAGCTTGTCACCCCGATGGTGCAGGATGCGGAGGAGCGCGGGCGGGCCCTGGAGGAGTACCTCCAGGGCGTGGGCGAAGAGGAGGACGGGGAGTACGAGGAGGGTCCGAGGACGCGGAGGGGTCGGAGGTGGGGAGCTCGGAGGGAGCGGAGGAAGAAGGGGCGGTTGTAGTCCGAAGTCCGGTATCGGACTTCGGAGTAGATAGTTGTAGATAATAATGAACTTTTTCTTGCCTTGCTGCGTGCTACAATCTGAAGGCAGCGAATCCAGAGGTCCGGGCTTGTCCGGGTAACTCCGGTGGAAGTCCAGACCAGCTCCTGCGCATGCCCGAGCTCCGTAGCTAGTATCCAGGAGGTTTCTTCATCGGTACCTTCATAGCCAGCCCATCGGACTAGGTAGAGAGTTTACAGGTGCGCCGCCGCCGTCTATCTTGGAGTCCAAAACTCCGAGATTTCATACTCCGGTTCTCCGTCCACTATGACGAGGTGGCGGAGGTTGTGTACGTCCGGGGATGGAGTTCGGAGTTGCGGGCTCCAGCTGGGAGACATGGAAGACCGGGTGGACCGCGCGCATGGAGTCCGGAAGTCGGAGGGTGAATGAGTGAGTTCCGACCTTAGCGATGATGGTGTATGGCCGAGGTACTTTTCGGAAAGCTTCTTGGAGGGGCGCATCGAGCGAATGTGCTCTGCGCGGACATAGACTTATCACCACCTTGAAGTCCGGAGCTGGAGGCGGTGTTTGTCCGCTTGCTTCTGGTACCGGACCTGGGCTCAGCGATAGTGGTGCGGAGTACTGCGTGGAGTTCATCAAGTCCACATAATCTCGGGGCGGGCGGAGGTGAGGTCCCGTTCCGGGTGTACGGAGATCGTGGGGTTGTAGCCCTTGTTGGCGAAGAAGGGCGAGACACCAGTGGTTGCGTTCGGGCGTTGTTGTAAGCGAACTCCGCGAGGGGTAGGAGGCGGGACCAGTTGTCTTGCTGGTAGTTGCAGTATATCCGGAGGTACTGCTCCAGCGTTTGGTTGACTCGCTCGGTTTGACCGTCGCCTGGGGTGGTAACCGGAGGTGAAGTGAAGGGGCATTCCAGGGCCTTTCCGAGTGAGCGGAAGAAGTGGGAAACGAACTCCGAACCCCGGTCGGACGTGACGTGCGATGGAACTCCGTGCTTGGAGAAGACGTGCAGGACAAACAAGTCCGCAAGCTCTTGGGCGTTGAGCGTATCGTGCGTTGGGATAAAGATGGCTTGCTTGGTGAAGCGATCTACCACAACGAGAATTGCCGTGTAGCCTCCGGAGTTGGGGAGTTGCTCGATGAGGTTCCATGGAGATAGAATCGGAGTACAAAGAAACTATGAGGGAAGACGGGTCGGAGAGAGCGGACGCGTTGAGTCTAAGGAACGGATCCGCCGGGGAAGTTCAACGCAGCTTTCTCCACGCGCGGAGGTTGGAGGGCTGCGGACTAGTTTTTTGGTTCCTCCGGAGCCTCAGGGCTTTCGGAGGTCCTTTCGGAGTTGCCTCGGGGTTGGCCTGGGCAGCTCGGGCCTTGGCCGCGGACGAGGTCTTCTTGGGACAAGCTCCGACCATATGTCCGGGCTCACCGCAGAAGAGGCAGAGATTGTTGGCGAAACGACGCTGCCTTTCTTCTTGGGTTAGCTTACCATCCTTGCCCAGCCTGTCGGAGTAGGGCTTGGAGGGTTTGGCTGACTTGGTGGGCCACTGGGGACTTGCCGGACTTGGCTGGAGTTGCCGCCGGGTTGGACATGGGGTTCTGGGGAGCCTTCTGAGAGGAGTAGGACCTTGTGTCGGGGTTCGAGGTCCTGTTGCCGGACTTGGTGGGGCCGAGTGCTCGCGGACTGTTCAGCCTTGCGCTCCCAGTAGCGGTGGTCCAGTGACTGTGCAAGGTTGCGCAGGCCTTCAAGGTGTCGGGCTTACCGACCTCGGAGATGCGGTCCTTGAGGCGAGCCGGGAGCCCCTTGTAGAACTGGTATCGGAGGGCGGCGGTACCCCAGCGGACTTGGGTGGCCAGGCGGTTAAACTGAGTAATGTACCGCGTAATCCGCTGGTTGTCGCCATGCGGAGATTCTCCAAGTCGTGCTCCGCAGTTCCGGTAGCGTCGTAAGGTCCGAAATTAACCCGGAGTTCATCCTGGAAGGCCTCGTAGGAGTACAGGAAAAGCGGAGGCTCCTCGGAGTAACCTTCTAGGAGGTAAGGCTCGAACCACTGTAGCGCAGTGCCCTTGAGGTAGGACAGCGCGTAGGTGACCTTGCGCTCGTCGGAGTCGAAGGTCCGGGGCCGCGCCTTGAAGACCAGTTCCAGCTGAGCGAAGAAGGCCCTAAGTTTGCTGGGGTCCGAACCGTCAAAGGTGTCCGGGTCTCGGACATTGTCGCGCTCCGAGGTCCTCCGGTCGGAGTTGGCACCTGAGCGGGCTGTTGGAGCGTCCGAGCAAGGAGCTCAATGGCTCCCGCGAGTTGCTGGGATGGATCCAGTGGGTGCGGAGTGTTGGGGGGCTGAGGAGCCGCCTGAGGATTAACCGGAGGGTTGAGGAAGGGGTTGTTTGGGCTACTCTGCGCGGACAGCGGAGGCGGGGAGCGGACTGTGTTTCTCCGGGGAGGTCCTGTCCCAGTAGATGTGAAGGCACCGGGACTTGGACCCTCGTCGGAGTAGTCGGAGTACGGGGTGCGGCTGGGTACGATTGCCGAGGGACTCGCGAAGAGAACCCGCGGAAAGCTTGGTGGGGTTGGACGGAGGTTGGCGATCCATGGCGAGTACTCGGAGTGAGTTCGGATATACTGTTAAGAGCCAGGCCGAAGGGCAGGGGTCGGGTAGGGCCGGAGTTCGGGTTCGGAGTTCGGACTTCGGCCTGGGCAGGGAGGACTTCGGCGAAGCTATTGCAACGCCCGGGCTACTCGCCGGGTGTCCTCTACTTGCGGAAGGGATCGCACAACCGGGTGACCGGAGTTCGGACTTCGGATAGTCGGGAACGAGTGTATTGGATGGACAAGGATAAGGTACGGCGAGCTAGCGAGTAAAGGAGTGTTAACGGACAGACAGGGGTAACGAGAATGGCAGCTAGTAACGAGAAGTAACAGATAGTAACGAGATATCCGAACAAGGAATGCGGACATTCCAGGCGGGCTTAAATACTACAAGGCAGGAGCAGAAAGGGGCAGGGTCCGGAGCTGATCGAACTCCGGACGGACGTGGGGCAAGTCCGATATCCGGAGATCGGAGCACCGGAGTTACCGATGTCCGGGGGTCAAGGTCGATCACCCGAGTGAAACCTAGCGTTACAAGAATACCTGAAACTAATGGGAGGGACGGTAACAAGGAAAGACCGAAGGAGCATAAGGCGTGCTGTCGGAGGAACAAAGGGCCGAGGTCCATTGCCGGAGTTGCGCGGAGTTGAGGGCCGGAGTTCGGAGTAGGCCCGGAGATGGCACTTATACGCACGGTCGTAACAGCTAGCCCGCTCGCTAAGTCCCCTATCCCTTGTCCAATCCAATACACTCGTTCCCGTCTACTCCGAAGTCCGAACTCCGGTCACCCGGTTGTGCGATCCCCTTCCCGCACATAGAGGACACCCGGCGAGTAGCCCGGGGCGTTGCTAATAGCTTCGCCGAAGTCCTCCCTGCCCCAGGTCCGAAGTCCGAACTCCGAACCCGAACTCCGGCCCTACCCCGACCCTCTGCCCTTCGGCCCTGGCCTTTAACAGATAGCACCTATGATTTGGGCGCTCCAAATGGAGCGAAACACTTTTCCTGATGAACTGCCGTCCCGCTACCACCCATACAACATATATTGTCATTCTGACACTGGTATAAAGCTCAATAAACATTGAGCTCCCATTATGAGGTATTATTTGAATTATCGGCTCATTAGTGGGACCTCTTTAAATTACATATAAATAGCCGAGGGTTTTCCTGATATGCCGTGCGTCCCTTGCCCATGTCCAGGTGCCGGATATGAGCGCGAAAGGGTGAAGAGGACGCTGGGTGCTGAGTACTGCAGCATCGGGCACTCACACTCGGTGCATATGGCGATGTGCATCTCACGGAGCCTCGATAAAACAAGCTGGTCAGCATTGAGCCGTGACTGATAGCGCTGGAACAAGGGCCACTGGCAAAAGACGCTGCTCCGTGCCGGAAAAGGCAACTGGTGTGGTTCGAAGCGTTGCGGCGCCTATTACTGACTGAACCAGCTGGCGACAACGTGGAACCGAGAACTCGCCGACTTTGCATGCGCGGCTTGCGTCTTCCAGAAAGGGTTGTGCCGCTGCAGGTGGTCGATCGCATCGATCCGATAGGGAACCTGTAGAAAAGGTGTGCACCGCTTGCTCTTCTGTGTCTGAGCCTTCCGTCTTGTCCTCCAACCGTGCTCACCATGGGCTCGGGGCAGCAAGGCATCCTCGATTGGCGGGGCAAACAAGCCGGTGAACGTCCCTCGCCCATCAGGAATCTACCTAGTGCAAGTAAGACGAGCCTGCTCACAACCGACCGTATTCCGGCATCCGTCCTTCTCAAGCGAGTCATGGAAGAGGTCAGCAACCGCATCCAAGTCTGCGACCACGAACAGTTCTTGGACAAAATTCTTCCAGTCGACGGCGGCGCAGTCGACAAGATCTATAGACTTCTTTTGGAGGACAAGACGTACGACGATGGGCACTGGTGCGGCTTCCCTCAACACGGCGCGGGGTTCAAAGAAGACGACCTATACGAGCCCTTTGTGTCCGTTGCGAACAAGATCGCAGCAGCAGCTAGACACGACGGGGAAGACGAGGAACAGGTCCGGGACGCCTCCTGGGTGGACTATCATCATATATGTCCTCCGCGGTACCTTAATGCCGAAGGTGCTAAGGTTCGACCGGATTGCCTATTGGCCCTCGGTGCCCTCGCCAAGGTCGTCGGCAACGGCTCTGCTCTTGCGGTGGGTTTCAGCGAGAGCAGCCAAGGTTCACGCTGATGTTCCTTTTAGGAAGACAAGAAGGAAGAGTTGTTTTGGTTGCAGGCCGTTGCTGCTGTCGAGGCAAGCGCGAAATTCCGAGTCAAGGACGAAGAGCTCATCCTGCAACTCCTATGTTATCTCCGCATGATCCTGGTCGAGCAGAAAGATAGGCACTTTCGCTTTAGGTCTGGCCCTCAGCCGTACGCAGATCTCTGTGTGGTTGCAAGACAGGTCCGGGGTCCTCGGAATGAACAAAGCTATCGACATTCATACGGTGCGTCCGGCTGCTTACTCTTCCCTAACGTGACCTGACCACTGTGGGCAGGAACCGAAAAAGTTCATCCAGGTCATCGCTGCGTTCTCTCTACTTCCCGCGCACCGACTTGGGTTTGATCCCACGATGAGATTGGCACGCGAACCATCCGCTCCCATTCACCCATATCGCTTGTGCTCGACGGGACCAGACCAGTTCGACGTTGAGTTGTACAAGAGAAACAACTACTCGACGCAGTGGGTGATCGAGACCAAGAACGGGGTCTACGTGACGTTGAAGGCGTTGAGTCTTCTCCGCACCGACGTGGTGCATGGGAGCGGGTCGATTGTGTGGGCCGTCTTCTTGTATGATGAACGTCATATGGATCCTGGTCAGCGGCAGGTACGGTCCTCTCCGACTTCGCTTTGACGGTACTCTTCATCCTCGTTTGGACAGATCTTCGTGCTGAAGCAAGCCTGGAGGCTAGAGGGGATGGCAAACGAGGGAGAAACTGTACAGGTCGCTGTGGACCGCGCAAGAAGCCTCAGCCAGTGAAGACGTGCAATACCTAGGCGAGCTGGTGCATGATGAAGACGTGACGATCGACGGCGCGGTCGACAACACTCACAATCTCATACACCGCGGCCTCGAGCCCATACCGCCGATGTTTGAAGACTCAGACCACCTTGCCAGGTTGAAGCGACGACGGTCGTTTGATCCGGAATTCGAGCTGGTCCATATTGACATCGTCACCGACAAAATCCACCAGATACACGCTGGCCGGAGCACGAGCACCCCAGAGAATCGCACTCGAACGCGCATCGTCCTCAAAACCTTTGGCTGCTCTGTCAAGTTCTTTGCCAATCGCGCAGAGCTAGTGCGCATTCTTTTGCATGGCGTGCGTGGTACGTCATAAGTAGCAGGATATCCTGTCAATGCACGATGCTCATATCGACGCGCGATTCAAGCCCATAGATTTGCCTACCAGCATGGTGTCCTTCATCGCGACATCAGCACAGGGAACGTGCTGATCGCACTCAAACGCGGCACGAAGGGGTTGGGGGGCAAAGCTTTGGGGGGTGCACTTGTTGACCTGAATCATTCGAAGCCAATCAAGCCCGTCTCTGAACGCGAGATCCCATTTAAAGCCCCTACACCGCGCATGGTGGCACGCGTTCGAGAGAACTTACTCGATGAGAAGTGCGTATGCGGGCTGACCAAGTCGCTCTGTATTCCGTCGCTCACACGGTCACCAGAGAACGGACACACCAATCTAGACCTCTCCTCCATTACCGACTCCGTGATCGAGCATGCTCTGCACGCTGTCGCTGAGGGCTCCCAAGCCCAACGTGTGAAGCCTGGAATCACGCTCACAACCAGCGGAGCCAAATATATAATCGCTGCCCACAAGTACGCCGAGAAGTTCAGCGAGTTCGCAGGGGACGCATGTGATCTGGCAACGTTTGGGTGGAATGGGAAGATTCTGGTGAGCCGTCATCCCTTACCTTAAATTACTGCTTGCTGAAGGGGCATGAAGGGCGAATATTTCTTAGATGGCACAACCCCAGAACAGGCGGCAAGAGCACCTCGTTCGGTAGCGGGAATTCTGCGCATGTTGAGACATTACTGAGAAGTTTCTCCACAGGGTACACCACCCTACGCCAGCGTTATGTTACTGAATGCCATAGACGTCATTGTCAATGTGCACAAGTCTGGGCTCAATCGGCGCAGCGTGATCCACGATGCAGTGCACGATATGGAGTCCTTTTTCTGGGTTCTCCTCTACTTGTGCCTAACGCGGTCAGGGACCGGGTGGTAGCCGTCGCGAGGAACTCAAGGTTGATATCGAGGAGATGTCCGATTCGGATGAGCGCACGCGGATCGTGCAGCTTTGTCGCATTGTCTTCTCCTTCTTCGATGGCGACATTGCCACCCTCGCATGGAACAAGAGGCAGCTTCTCGACAATGGACAGCGTTCGAATCGGAGATTCTCGTCCATGTGCACGAGTATTTTGCGCCTCTCAAGCCAGTACTGCTTCAATGGTGGCATCTATTGCTGCTCGCATACGAGTTCCATGGCTACGAGTACCACAACATCCATGATCACGTCATCGCCTCTCCTGGAGAAGGCTCTCGACGACCTCGAAACCAGGTGCCCATGGAGCCCTCTGAGCGGACAGCAGAGGCAGAGGCAGAGGCAGAGGCATTGAAGAAGAGGGAGGACTTTGTCCACAGGGTGGTCTATGCGGGATTGGACCCGCCGGGTGTCGGTGGTTCAGATGTGCAGCGGCCAGCGACGCCGCCCGGAGCCCAGACGACTTCAAATCCAGCACTGTGCTTGACGTCTCGCCGGAGTCGCAGAGGCAGCCGTTGAGGAGTCAACTGCCTGACAACGCGCCGTCCTCACCTACGCCCGCTAGGCCTGCTTCGAAGAAGACCAAGCTCGAGCGCAAGACGTGATTGCGTTGTCCGCTGGGACGGTCGCTCATGTCGGTGAGCGACTCTATACCATCTGCACCGGCATATGAGTTGATCGGTTTCTTGTGTTTGAGACCTCAGCATTCGTCCTGTGCGCGGCATTGCTCCCCATTCTCCTTTGTCACGACTCTCAACCTGTTTTATACCTAACATACTCGTGGAATGCAACGAACTCGAAAGTCTGGAATCTCCTACGCTGTGCCATTCGCCTCCACTCATTCGCCGTGGAAGCCAACTAGGCTCGAGCATAGGTGCACCCGCTGTCCATGTTACATACCCCTCGCTCCGCATGGGACTGCATAGTCTATGAACTAGGCGGGCGGGTGGCTTGTTCAGACTCGAGTAGCGCAGGCGGAGCTTCAAGAACGACATGGGGGACACTCCCACTCCGAGATTCAGAGTTGTCATCAGCGCAGAGCTGGATACGTGATCCAGAAGTCGATTTTGCAAACTCCACTTGGAGAATCGAGCTCGAGGCTGATTATAATCACAAGTGTCTCGCATGCTGGTACTGACCACGCTGAGATCACTGTCTCCAGTCGCGGCTGCGAGGACGCCACTGTGAAAGGCCTCGCTGTATTACATGTATGTTCATAAGGTTGTCGTCTGCATTCGACCGGCGAGAGTTGCGCGCTCAGGCTGCTCGTGCTGATTCACTGCGCGCGTTCACGACGTCCGGTACGCCCGTCTCACGTTCACGACACTAATATTCTAGATCCTGGTCTCGTCTCTCTGCGCATTCGCCTAGCTTCGCATCTGCCTGCTTGCATCTGCACTTTACGTGTATTCTCCTCAAGTCGACACCATGGATAATGCCTCGGGCCCATCTACTCCCCCAGACGCCTCTGCAGGCCAGTCGAAACGCAGGCGACAGGTCGGATTCTATCCGAACATGAACCCCAGAAGCCGTTTGGTCGCAGCGCGGCAAAGCGGGAGAGTGTGATGGACCCGTACGCGGACGCTGACCGTGCAGTCCGTTGCAGAAGTGGAACAGCGGGTTCAGACCGACCATTGGTGCGCTTGAGGCATTGAAAAACAAGCTCTCTGCCACGCCGGACTTGGTGCTCTTACCCTCGCCCGCGATACCGCAGACCGTCCAATCTTCATTTCCGCTGTATGTCAAGACGTTCGAGACAGACCCGGGGGACCTGAGGCCAGGCATCATAGAAGACCTGATCCAGGTTTCCTCGGGGTGGAACGTTATACCTCAGCCGCATGCCAGCGGGCAAGACTCTGATTCACTCGGGGTTGATCACGTCGATATCCTCGATCTCCTCAAGACCACTACTAGTGTTGTTCGTTCCATATGTAACTACCTCGTCTCCCTGCCCGACGACTCGCAGGTGCCACAGACCGATCAAGCCCCAAGTCCGTTCGCAGACGCTCTCGAGTGCTCCCTTGCCCAAGGGCCAGGCGTCGCAGCCTAACGACCCACTCGATCCACTGACCGCGTTCGAGGACGCGCGCTCGAGGGGACTTGGACGGTACGGTAAGTCAAGGTCAAACCGTGCCGATCTATCGAGCGCTTGACTTCCTCGCAAATCTTCGTGTTGGTTCTGCGTCTTACACCGATTGCATGGCCGCCTGGCGAAATGGCATCGCGTCTGACTACGAAAACTGCACGACCTCCCGGCAATGGGATTGGTATCAAGAGATTGCAGGCTAGACCCCTGTGATGGTCACTGCCTCCCTTTAGTTCTTTTTTGGCAGGTTGTCGGCTTGTTTCGAGCTGGCGGACAGTGTAGGAATCGCAGAAAACATAAACCGTCTCCCTTGACGTAGAAATGCTGGGTCTCCTCATCAGATACTGCCCTATTGTCTCGAGAGCAGACATAAGAAGTGCACGTGGACCAATACTGTAGCGTACATTGTCCTTGCTCTTCACTACATGCCACAAGCAGCTCACTTCTTCTTGCCCGTCGTCTGGTCTGAGCTCTCTATCCATCTCTTGGGCACCCCTCGAGTAATCAAGAGGTCCACGACGCTCTTGATCTGCTTGCCTTGGACCATGACTTCGAGCGAGTTCGGCTTGCCTTGGACCTGTGTCACTGGCATGAACCCGCCCTCGTGTAAGAGGGATATTCCTCGAAGGCTCCGACGCAAGCGAACAAAAACCCACCGGACGTCGAGCTCGCACACACCTTGCGCAGTTCTTCCGCAAGCTCGTCGGCTTGCAAACCGAACGGCTCGAAGCCGGTGATGAGCGTGCAAGCCTTGCGCCCCTGCCTGATCTTCACGACGACCGAGATGGGCTTCAGCTCACCCTTCCTGCCGCCCGAAGATCCAAAGTCAGTTTACCATGTAGAAGCAAAGCATGACATTGGACTGACTTTCTCACTACATCCCGCCCTTCAGCACGAATCTCATGCCAGGTCTGCATGTGGGCCCGGACCCGTCTGAGCACCTCGTCGCGCTTCATGAACTCTGGCGTCTCCTCGCCCTTCACGGAGACGGCATTTGCGAAAGCTTGATCGGTGCTGATGTTGAATACTGCTGGTCGTTGGTATTGATGAGGTTGCGGGAGGAGATGTAGTCGTTGACGATGTTTCTGACGTCTGCGATGGTATAAAGATCGGAAGTGCTGCAAGACAGGCGTAGATCAGCCAGACTGGGGCGGTGATCATTTCCATCAGAAGCACTTACTCTTTCCCAGCAGCAACGAAGAACGGTATGGTAGTCCCGAAGGGCTTCCAGAGCTCCACGACCTGTGTCTCCCCCTTGCGCTTCTCCTCTTCCTCTCGCTCCTTCTGCACCCTATCTTCAGCCTTCTTCGCTTTTGCTTCAATGTCCCCTATCGTGCGATGCGGTTGCCGAGAGTCCACGTCGGGGTGCTGAGGAAAGACCGCTGGGAGCTTCCTGGTCGGTGACGGCGGACATCAAGACACGCAACACGTACCGGTCACCATGAGGTCGCTCTTGCTCTCTTTGAGCTTGATGAGACCCTCCTTCGCCGATGCTCTCAAAAACGTCTTGACACTTTTGAACGTCGAGTGCTTCACGTCGATTGCGCTTGCATCTGGGGTCGTGAGGGACTGTCCGTGAGGATTCTGCTGAGAGCGTGGTAGTTGTGCCACTTGCCTCGAAGGTCGTACATGTCTAGCGCGTATGCCGGACGGGCTGGAAGTACATACGCGCTCCAGAAGGTGGAAGCTGAGATCGGGAAGCTCGAAGGCGGAAGGCTGGACAGGGTGTTCCCGATAGCCTGTATCAATGCAGCCCGGAGGAGGGAAGAAACGTCTGCGTATGAGATGAGCATACAGCGGGTGGGCTTCTTCTTGAAGCCATATACGCACCCTCGGCAGTCAATCGGGCAGCAGAAACGCTTGCCTCTCCTTCACCATCTGCAGACTCTTCTGCTGCGTCGGGCTGAACAGCGACCGCGTCACCGCTCTCGTTTACACCCGATTCGGCTTCAGCGACAGACGGTTCCGTCTTCTCTTCCGAAGCGATAGGGCCGTCGTCGTCGGCAGCTTGTTGTGCAGGTTCTTCCTCTGTGTTCACCTCCGATGTCTTCAGATCTCTCGGAGCTGGGACGTCCGTCTTCTTACTCGGACCCAATTCCCAGAGGGCGTCCTTCCAAGTATGCAAAATATAGACGGCTTTGCCCTTCACGTCGCCCTCTTCCGCCGAACGCAGAGTGTCGGAAGAGACTGCCATGCGGCCGACCGCAATAGGAGGACCGATCGCTCCGCGGTGGTACTGTGTCACCGCGACGAGCTGGTCAGGGACCAAGTCAGGCGAATGCTGGATCACTTCCTTGACGTGAGAGCAAGTGGGAATGCGTTCAGCGTCAAATATACGTAGCCCAGACTTTTCATTGCGGGCGTACCTCCGCGGATCATGAGATCGGCGCCGTTTATGAGCTTGGGCACAACCGGCGCAGGGGTAGACAGAAAAGGCAGACGATCAGGGCGTTTCCACAGAGTGTACACTGGTGGTCGATTACAAATGAGCCCGCGACGTTGCGGGTGTTCGCGGATCTTGCCTTACCTGTTGGGATGAGGTCCTCGGAACCCTTGCCAATGGTGAACCACAAGGGATCTCCTTCGGGAGATGAATATGCTACCTGAGTATGCATTAGCGGCATGCACCAAGATGCCTAAATACAGCGCAACGACCACACATACACCAGGCTCGTCATGATGAGTACTGAATTTCTGCGACTGCAGGCCGTCCGGTACGAGCAGGTCCCCATCTTCTGGCTGTAAGGCAGTATATGACTGCAGTACCCGTTGCTTAAGCTTGCGACGATCAGAGCTCCGTAGAGGCGCTTTCGGTCGTCAGTTGTGAGTCAGGGCGAATGGCAGGCTCCAGGTCACCTACCCGATGTCTTCAGATCTGCGAGTGGTTTTTTGAACATGGTGCGTGCTGGACGTCGACGGATCAAAGTTCAGGTCACGCCGTTCGAATGTTCAACAAGCCTATCGAGTCGTCAGAGAATGATAGCACAACATCCACTCTTTACTGGACCATACAAAATGTGTAAGCACTTGATGAGTACTACCCCGTGAGGCAGACGAATCGCATACCGCACTAGTAACTGCCAGTGGCGCTGAGCATGTACGTTACACAAGCGGAGCGTAGTCTGTGATCAAATGCGGCACTGCAGCACATACCCTAAAGGTTTGTGATGATGAAGTGCTGTAAGCAAGATCTAGCCTGAGCTGCTCTCAGAACAGGTGCGATATTGTATTGAGTACTGCATGCAGCCGTGGGAACTACCGCAGGTACGCGTGACTAGTGCCGGAGAGGCAGACAAGATGCATACAGTGAAGCGTAAATGGTGCATAAAGTTGTAACTGACCGTCGAGGGCATGTAGTATCTACACGAAGATCAGCCAGTACGCTTACTGCGCTGCACCTCAGAAGCTCAGTAACGCGCGCGTGTCGTGCGCAATATCTGCGCACTAGCTAGGTGCTTCCACCGCAGTCGATCGAAGACTGAGCACAGTGCACACTTAGGCGTGCCGAATACATCAACGTCGCATACCTACTTTGATATCCCCTATGTCTGCAAGCGCAGTGCACATCGCGCTCAAACAGTACGACATCCTCTTGTATCTTTTCGAAATATTCGAAGCCCGCTCAGGAGGCCCGGGACGTCGCACGCTCGCTAGCTGTGCTCTCGTGTGCCAAGTCTGGTCGGGACCTGCTTGCCAGGTCTTGTGGAGGACACTCGGCTCGTTTCTTCCACTGTGGGCTCTCTTAGCAGCTGGTCGCAACTTCCCTCCCTCAGCAAGACGCCTCACAGAATACTGGGAGGTGAGGAGCAGTCGTGCTTAACGTCGCTGCGCACTCGGATGACCCCATTGACGGTAGACTACTCCCACAGTACGTTGAGGCAGAGAAGTTCGTGAAGAATGTCGCGACAACGGAGCCCGAGAGGTGGCAACAATTCCTCCGTCGGGCATCGCACGTTCGCGAGATCGTGACGGCCTCTTGTGGGGCAGGCGAGCTCGCACTCATCCGCGCCGTCATCAAGCACAACGGCGGCAGTACGTTCCTGCCCAGTTTGCGAACGCTCTCGTGGCGGCATGTCTACCCTCCGACGTGTCGCTTCTCTTTGTGGCCTCTTCGTCCTTGCGCTCGCTAGATCTGTCTACCGCAGCGTTTGAGCCAGATTCGGGCGGTCTAGACCGAACGACTATACTCAATCCCAATCCCTCTTTGCTGGACTGCCTACAGCTGTACCGTACCTCAGTCGACTCGTCATATCAGGGCACCACCTGCCAGGATCCGTCGTACTTCCTCATCTCGTTGGCTTCACACATATGCGCCAGCTACTCCTTTTGACAGGCTCTGCAGCCTCACACCGCAAGACGTGAATCGTATCTTGGAAGCGATGCCCTGTCTAGAACAACTCTCTGCCCATGTCGTAGATTTTGCGAACCCTACACGCGCCATATCCTCCATGTCGCTGAGGGGTCTGCGGCTGAAAGGTGAAGTTGCAGACTTGGCGGGGCTGTTTGACTCGGGTCTCGACGCGCCGCTGCTGGGAAGCCTCATGCTCACCATAGATGGCAGCCCGTTTCCCGCCAACCGCAAGTCTTGCCTGTCCGTCCTGCCACGAACGAGCTTCGCAGCGTCCCTACGCACACTCGAGATCACCTTGCTCACACGTCTCGAGGGCCCGCTGCAAACGGCCATCCAGCCCCTCGCTGGCCTACGCAACCTCGAAGACGTCCAGCTGCGGATCGCGAGCGGACTATCACGCTTCGACGACGACGACGTCCTCGCGCTCGCGCTCGCGTGGAAGCATCTCCGACGTCTCGCGCTCTCGTACGTGCCTCCCGACACCGTGCCGTCCCTCGCGGCGCTGCACCACTTCGCGGAGCACTGCCCGGAGCTGCGCGAGCTGGCGCTGACGAAGATGCACATCCCCGCCGCGCTGGACGTCCTGGCCGGCGCTGCGGAACGGCGCCCGTCACACGGGCTGCGCACGCTCGACCTGCGGATGACTGCGGGCAGGCTCACGGAATCGGACAGGGAGGGGGTCGCGCGCTTCCTCGATTGGCTCTTCCCGAACTTGGAGCTGAGCGAGGCGGAGCGTCCGACTAAGGCGTCGGACAGCTTGCTCATGCCCTGGT
This sequence comes from Trametes punicea, assembly GCA_025528855.1. Classification (NCBI taxonomy): domain Eukaryota; kingdom Fungi; phylum Basidiomycota; class Agaricomycetes; order Polyporales; family Polyporaceae; genus Trametes; species Trametes punicea. Next base: position 34,587 of record VICQ01000058.1, on the reverse strand, counting down.
ACAAGATCATACCGGAGATAGCCTCGCTGAGGGCTCGGAGAGTCCGTGCGACGGACGAGGAGAGATGATGCTCAACGCTCCGGATCAACTCCTGGACCCCGTTCTCGTTGCCATGCTGGGCTTGTTGTTTTCTTGCCGTGGAGCTGTTTGGCCGGGGAACATTTTGTACGATAAGCGGTGTGCAGCGAAGATACCGTCCTACTAAACACATTGAGCTTCACTGAGCAAGTCCGACTGTTAGACCAAATCCATGCAGCGTCGTGTCATCCGAGCACATCTCAAGTCAAAATCCAGACCAAGAACTAACGAACCAGACACAGCAAGACCAAAGTGCACAACTCGTAACCCAAGTAAAGATTGATGTCTCGTGAACCCTCACTCCCAAACGTCTGCGTCTTCGTCGTAGCTCTCGTCCAGGTCGAAGCCAGCTACGTGTAAGATCGTAGCGAGCTACGCGGGGATATCAACGGGCGATCTCGCACGTCAGGATGGTAGGAATGGGGACCGCACCTCTACCTTCGCAATCGACTTGATCTGCTGAAAATCGTAACCTTCGCGGTCGCTCAAGTCGCCTATGGTAGTCCGCAGCCCTCTATATCAGCACGATGCGACGAGGTGAGCGTTCAGTGCACATACCGCTCTTGTGATACATAGGGTCCTTTGGGTAACCCGCGCGTTCGTAAACTTGCGTTGCAGGGAACCCTTGCTCGTAGAAGCTCTGATGGTCGCTCCGCCAGGCTGAGAAGCCCCATCGTCAATTCAAGGAACGATGGGAAGGCATAATAGTGAAGAGGGGCGCACGTATGGGATGTAGCCCACCGTCAGTTCAGGGCTGTATATCGCCGACACGTTCGAGAGGATCTGCGTGAGTTCCGCGGTGCCGAGTCTACGATGAAAAGTCCGACGCGGCAGAGAGCTTGTTCTTCAATGCCTCGAGCGCACCAATGGTCGGTCTGAACCCGCTGTTCGGCTTCTGCAACGGACTGCACGGTCAGCGTCCGCGTACGGGTCCATCACACTCTCCCGCTTTGCCGCGCTGCGACCAAACGGCTTCTGGGGTTCATGTTCGGATAGAATCCGACCTGTCGCCTGCGTTTCGACTGGCCTGCAGAGGCGTCTGGCGGAGTAGATGGGCCCGAGGCATTATCCATGGTGTCGACTTGAGGAGAATACACGTAAAGTGCAGATGCAAGCAGGCAGTAGGCGAATGCGTAGAGAGACGAGACCAGGATCTAGGATATTAGTGTCGTGAACGTGAGACAGGCGTACCGGACGTCGTGATGGCGCGCAGTGAACCAGCACGAGCAGTCTCAGCGCACAACTCTCGTGGGTCGAATGCAGACGACAGCCTTATGAACATACATATAATACAGCAAGGCCTTTCACAGTGGCGTCCTCGCAGCCGCGACTGGAGACAGTGATCTCAGCGTGGTCAGTACCCGCATGCGAGACACTTGTGATTATAATCAGCCTCGAGCTCGATTCTCCAAGTGGAGTTTGCAAAATCGACTTCTGGATCACATATCCAGCTCTGCGCTGATGACAACTCTGAATCTCAGAGTGGGAGTGTCCCCCATGTCGTTCTTGAAGCTCCGCCTGCGCTACTCGAGTCTGAACAAGCCACCCGCCCGCCTAGTTCATAGACTATGAAGTCCCATGCGGAGCGAGGGGTATGTAACATGGACAGCGGGTGCACCTATGCTCGAGCCCAGTTGGCTTCCACGGCGAATGAGTGGAGGCGAATGGCACAGCGTAGGAGATTCCAGACGTTCGAGTTCGATGCATTCCACGAGTATGTTAGGTATGAAACGGGTTGAGAGTACTAGTCGTGACAAAGGAGAAGTGGGGAGCAATGCCGCGCCGACAACAGGACGAATGCTGAGGTCTCAACACACAAGAAACCGATCAACTCATATGCCGGTGCAGATGGTATAGAGTCGCTCACCGACATGAGCGACCGTCCCAGCGGACAACGCAATCACGTCTTGCGCTCGAGCTTGGTCCTCTTCGAAGCAGGCCTAGCGGGCGTAGGTGAGGACGGCGCGTTGTCAGGCAGTTGACTCTCAACGGCTGCCTCTGCGACTCCGGCGAGACGTCAAGCACAGTGCTGGATTTGAAGTCCTTTGGGCTCCGGGGCGGCGTCGCTGGCTGCTGCACATCTGAACCACCGACAGCCGGCGGGTCCAATCCCGCATAGACCACCCTGTGGACAAAGTCCTCCCTCTTCTTCAATGCCTCTGCCTCTGCCTCTGCCTCTGCTGTCCGCTCAGAGGGCTCCATGGGCACCTGGTTTCCGAGGTCGTCGAGAGCCTTCTCCAGGAGGGCGATGACGTGATCATGGATGTTGTGGTACTCGTAGCCATGGAACTCGTATGCGAGCAGCAATAGATGCCACCATTGAAGCAGTACTGGCTTGAGAGGCGCAAAATACTCGTGCACATGGACGAGAATCTCCGATTCGAACGCTGTCCATTCTTCGAGAAGCTGCCTCTTGTTCCATGCGAGGGTGGCAATGTCGCCATCGAAGAAGGAGAAGACAATGCGACGAAGCCGCACGATCCGCGTGCGCTCATCCGAATCGGACATCTCCTCGATATCAACCTTGAGTTCCTTGCGACGGCCACCACCCGGTCCCGACCGCGTGAGGCACAAGTAGAGGAGAACCCAGAAAAAGGACTCCATATCGTGCACTGCGTCGTGGATCACGCTGCGCCGATTGAGCCCAGACTCATGCACATTGACAATGACGTCTATGGCATTCAGTAACATAACGCTGGCGTAGGGTGGTGTACCCTGTGGAGAAGCTTCTCAGCAATGTCTCAACATGCGCAGAACTCCGCCTACCGAACGAGGTGCTCTTGCTGCCTGTTCTCGGCGTTGTGCCATCTAGGAAATATTCGCCCTTCATGCCCCTTCAGCAAGCGGTAATTTAAAGGTAAGGGACGGGCGGCTCACCAGAATCTTCCCATTCCACCCGAATGTTGCCAGATCACATGCGTCCCCTGCGAACTCGCTGAACTTCTCGCGTACTTGTGGGCAGCGATTATATATTGGCTCCGCCGGTTGCAGCGTGATTCCAGGCTCAACACGTTTGCTTGGGAGCCCTCAGCGACAGCGTGCAGAGCATGCTCGATCACGGAGTCGGTAATGGAGGAGAGGTCTAGATTGTGTGTCCGTTCTCTGGTGACCGTGTGAGCGACATGAATACAGAGCACACTTGGTCAGCCCCGCATACGCACTTATCTCATGCGTAGAATCATTCGCACCGTTTCACCATGTCCGGTGTAGGGGCTTAAATGGCATCTCGCGTTCAGAGACGGGCTTGATTGGCTTCGAATGATTCAGGTCAACAAGTGCACCTCCCAAAGCTTTGCCCCCCAACCCCTTCGCGCCGCGTTTGAGTGCGATCAGCACGTTCCCTGTGCTGATGTCGCGATGAAGGACACCATGCTGGTAGGCAAATCTATGGGCTTGAATCGAGCGTCGATATGAGCATCGTGCATTGACAGATAGCCTGCTACCTATGACGTACCACGCACACCATGCAAAAGGATGCGCACTAGCTCTGCGCGATTGGCAAAGAACTTGACAGAGCAGCCAAAGGTTTTGAGGACGATGCGCGTTCGAGTGCGGTTCTCTGGGGTGCTCGTGCTCCGGCCAGCGTGTATCTGGTGGATTTTGTCGGTGACGATGTCAATATGGACCAGCTCGAATTCCGGATCAAACGACCGTCGTCGCTTCAACCTGGCAAGGTGGTCTGAGTCTTCAAACATCGGCGGTATGGGCTCGAGGCCGCGGTGTATGAGATTGTGAGTGTTGTCGACCGCGCCGTCGATCGTCACGTCTTCATCATGCACCAGCTCGCCTAGGTATTGCACGTCTTCACTGGCTGAGGCTTCTTGCGCGGTCCACAGCGACCTGTACAGTTCTCCTCGTTTGCCATCCCTCTAGCCTCCAGGCTTGCTTCAGCACGAAGATCTGTCCAAACGAGGAGATGTACAGTCGCGTGGAACCGCGCAAGAAGCCTCAGCCAGTGAGACGTGCAATACCTAGGCGAGCTGGTGCATGATGAAGACGTGACGATCGACGGCGCGGTCGACAACACTCACAATCTCATACACCGCGGCCTCGAGCCCATACCGCCGATGTTTGAAGACTCAGACCACCTTGCCAGGTTGAAGCGACGACGGTCGTTTGATCCGGAATTCGAGCTGGTCCATATTGACATCGTCACCGACAAAATCCACCAGATACACGCTGGCCGGAGCACGAGCACCCCAGAGAACCGCACTCGAACGCGCATCGTCCTCAAAACCTTTGGCTGCTCTGTCAAGTTCTTTGCCAATCGCGCAGAGCTAGTGCGCATCCTTTTGCATGGTGTGCGTGGTACGTCATAGGTAGCAGGCTATCTGTCAATGCACGATGCTCATATCGACGCTCGATTCAAGCCCATAGATTTGCCTACCAGCATGGTGTCCTTCATCGCGACATCAGCACAGGGAACGTGCTGATCGCACTCAAACGCGGCCGAAGGGGTTGGGGGCAAAGCTTTGGAGGTGCACTTGTTGACCTGAATCATTCGAAGCCAATCAAGCCCGTCTCTGAACGCGAGATCCCATTTAAGGCCCCTACACCGGACATGGTGGAACGCGTCGAATGATTCTACGCATGAGATAAGTGCGTATGCGGGCTGACCAAGTATGCTCTGTATTCATGTCGCTCACACGCTCACCAGAGAACGGACACACCAATCTAGACCTCTCCTCCATTACCGACTCCGTGATCGAGCATGCTCTGCACGCTGTCGCTGAGGGCTTCCCAAGCAAACGTGTGAGCCTGGAATCACGCTTGCAACCGCGGAGCCAAATATATAATCGCTGCCCACAAGTACGCCGAGAAGTTCAGCGAGTTCGCGGGGGACGCATGTGATCTGGCAACATTCGGGTGGAATGGGAAGATTCTGGTGAGCCGCCCGTCCCTTACCTTTAAATTACTGCTTGCTGAAGGGGCATGAAGGGCGAATATTTTCCAGATGGCACAACGCGAGAACAGGTAGCAAGGGCACCTCGTTCGGTAGGCGGGAGTTCTGCGCATGTTGAGACATTGCTGAGAAGCTTCTCCACAGGGTACACCACCCTACGCCAGCGTTATGTTACTGAATGCCATAGACGTCATTGTCAATGTGCATGAGTCTGGGCTCAATCGGCGCAGCGTGATTCACGACGCAGTGCACGATATGGAGTCCTTTTTCTGGGTTCTCCTCTACTTGTGCCTCACGCGGTCGGGACCGGGTGGTGGCCGTCGCGAGGAACTCAAGGTTGATATCGAGGAGATGTCCGATTCGGATGAGCGCACGCGGATCGTGCAGCTTCGTCGCATTGTCTTCTCCTTCTTCGATGGCGACATTGCCACCCTCGCATGGAACAAGAGGCAGCTTCTCGAGCAATGGACAGCGTTCGAATCGGAGATTCTCGTCCATGTGCACGAGTATTTTGCGCCTCTCAAGCCAGTACTGCTTCAATGGTGGCATCTATTGCTGCTCGCATACGAGTTCCATGGCTACGAGTACCACAACATCCATGATCACGTCATCGCTCTCCTGGAGAAGGCTCTCCACGACCTCGCAAACCAAGTGCCCATGGAGCCCTCTGAGCGGACGGCAGAGGCAGAGGCAGAGGCAGAGGCATTGAAGAAGAGGGAGGACTTTGTCCACAGGGTGGCCTATGCGGGATTGGACCCGGGTGTCGGTGGTTCAGATGTGCAGCAGCCAGCGACGCCGCCCCGGAGCCCAAAGGACTTCAAATCCAGCACTGTGCTTGACGTCTCGCCGGAGTCGCAGAGGCAGCCGTTGAAGAGTCCAATGTCTGACAACGCGCCGTCCTCACCTACGCCCGCTAGGCCTGCTTCGAAGAGGACCAAGCTCGAGCGCAAGACGTGATTGCGTTGTCCGCTGGGACGGTCGCTCATGTCGGTGAGCGGCTTTATACCATCTGCACCGGCATCATGAGTTGATCGGTGTCTTGTGTTTTGAGACCTCAGCACTTCAGCATCCGTCCTGTTTGTCCTGTGCGCGGCATCGCTCCCCACTTCTCCTTTGTCACGACTAGTACTCTCAACCCGTTTCATACCTAACATACTCGTGAAATGCATCGAACTCGAACGTCTGGAATCTCCCACGCTGTGCCATTCGCCCCACTCATTCGCCGTGGAAGCCAACTGGGCTCGAGCATAGGTGCACCCGCTGTCGATGTTACATACCCCTCGCTCCGCATGGGACTTCATAGTCTATGAACTAGGCGGGCGGGTGGCTTGTTCAGACTCGAGTAGCTCAGGCGGAGCTTCAAGAACGACATGGGGGACACTCCCACTCTGAGATTCAGAGTTGTCATCAGCGCAGAGCTGGATATGTGATCCAGAAGTTGATCTTGCAAACTCCACTTGGAGAATCGAGCTCGAGGCTGATTATAATCACAAGTGTCTCGCATGCGGGTACTGACCACGCTGAGATCACTGTCTCCAGTCGCGGCTGCGAGGACGCCACTGTGAAAGGCCTTGCTGTATTATATGTATGTTCATAAGGCTGTCGTCTGCATTCGACCCACGAGAGTTGTGCGCTGAGACTGCTCGTGCTGGTTCACTGCGCGCCATCACGACGTCCGGTACGCCTGTCTCACGTTCACGACACTAATATCCTAGATCCTGGTCTCGTCTCTCTACGCATTCGCCTACTGCCTGCTTGCATCTGCACTTTACGTGTATTCTCCTCAAGTCGACACCATGGATAATGCCTCGGGCCCATCTACTCCGCCAGACGCCTCTGCAGGCCAGTCGAAACGCAGGCGACAGGTCGGATTCTATCCGAACATGAACCCCAGAAGCCGTTTGGTCGCAGCGCGGCAAAGCGGGAGAGTGTGATGGACCCGTACGCGGACGCTGACCGTGCAGTCCGTTGCAGAAGCCGAACAGCGGGTTCAGACCGACCATTGGTGCGCTCGAGGCATTGAAGAACAAGCTCTCTGCCGCGTCGGACTTTTCATCGTAGACTCGGCACCGCGGAACTCACGCAGATCCTCTCGAACGTGTCGGCGATATACAGCCCTGAACTGACGGTGGGCTACATCCCATACGTGCGCCCCTCTTCACTATTATGCCTTCCCATCGTTCCTTGAATTGACGATGGGGCTTCTCAGCCTGGCGGAGCGACCATCAGAGCTTCTACGAGCAAGGGTTCCCTGCAACGCAAGTTTACGAACGCGCGGGTTACCCAAAGGACCCTATGTATCACAAGAGCGGTATGTGCACTGAACGCTCACCTCGTCGCATCGTGCTGATATAGAGGGCTGCGGACTACCATAGGCGACTTGAGCGACCGCGAAGGTTACGATTTTCAGCAGATCAAGTCGATTGCGAAGGTAGAGGTGCGGTCCCCATTCCTACCATCCTGACGTGCGAGATCGCCCGTTGATATCCCCGCGTAGCTCGCTACGATCTTACACGTAGCTGGCTTCGACCTGGACGAGAGCTACGACGAAGACGCAGACGTTTGGGAGTGAGGGTTCACGAGACATCAATCTTTACTTGGGTTACGAGTTGTGCACTTTGGTCTTGCTGTGTCTGGTTCGTTAGTTCTTGGTCTGGATTTTGACTTGAGATGTGCTCGGATGACACGACGCTGCATGGATTTGGTCTAACAGTCGGACTTGCTCAGTGAAGCTCAATGTGTTTAGTAGGACGGTATCTTCGCTGCACACCGCTTATCGTACAAAATGTTCCCCGGCCAAACAGCTCCACGGCAAGAAAACAACAAGCCCAGCATGGCAACGAGAACGGGGTCCAGGAGTTGATCCGGAGCGTTGAGCATCATCTCTCCTCGTCCGTCGCACGGACTCTCCGAGCCCTCAGCGAGGCTATCTCCGGTATGATCTTGTACCAGGGCATGAGCAAGCTGTCCGACGCCTTAGTCGGACGCTCCGCCTCGCTCAGCTCCAAGTTCGGGAAGAGCCAATCGAGGAAGCGCGCGACCCCCTCCCTGTCCGATTCCGTGAGCCTGCCCGCAGTCATCCGCAGGTCGAGCGTGCGCAGCCCGTGTGACGGGCGCCGTTCCGCAGCGCCGGCCAGGACGTCCAGCGCGGCGGGGATGTGCATCTTCGTCAGCGCCAGCTCGCGCAGCTCCGGGCAGTGCTCCGCGAAGTGGTGCAGCGCCGCGAGGGACGGCACGGTGTCGGGAGGCACGTACGAGAGCGCGAGACGTCGGAGATGCTTCCACGCGAGCGCGAGCGCGAGGACGTCGTCGTCGTCGAAGCGTGATAGTCCGCTCGCGATCCGCAGCTGGACGTCTTCGAGGTTGCGTAGGCCAGCGAGGGGCTGGATGGCCGTTTGCAGCGGGCCCTCGAGACGTGTGAGCAAGGTGATCTCGAGTGTGCGTAGGACGCTGCGAAGCTCGTTCGTGGCAGGACGGACAGGCAAGACTTGCGGTTGGCGGGAAACGGGCTGCCATCTATGGTGAGCATGAGGCTTCCCAGCAGCGGCGCGTCGAGACCCGAGTCAAACAGCCCGCCAAGTCTGCAACTTCACCTTTCAGCCGCAGACCCCTCAGCGACATGGAGGATATGGCGCGTGTAGGGTTCGCAAAATCTACGACATGGGCAGAGAGTTGTTCTAGACAGGGCATCGCTTCCAAGATACGATTCACGTCTTGCGGTGTGAGGCTGCAGAGCCTGTCAAAAGGAGTAGCTGGCGCATATGTGTGAAGCCAACGAGATGAGGAAGTACGACGGATCCTGGCAGGTGGTGCCCTGATATGACGAGTCGACTGAGGTACGGTACAGCTGTAGGCAGTCCAGCAAAGAGGGATTGGGATTGAGTATAGTCGTTCGGTCTAGACCGCCCCGAATCTGGCTCAAACGCTGCGGTAGACAGATCTAGCGAGCGCAAGGACGAAGAGGCCACAAAGAGAAGCGACACGTCGGAGGGGTAGACATGCCGCCACGAGAGCGTTCGCAAACTGGGCAGGAACGTACTGCCGCCGTTGTGCTTGATGACGGCGCGGATGAGTGCGAGCTCGCCTGCCCCACAAGAGGCCGTCACGATCTCGCGAACGTGCGATGCCCGACGGAGGAATTGTTGCCACCTCTCGGGCTCCGTTTGTCGCGACATTCTTCACGAACTTCTCTGCCTCAACGTACTGTGGGAGTAGTCTACCGTCAATGGGTCATCCGAGTGCGCAGCGACGTTAAGCACGACTGCTCCTCACCTCCCAGTATTCTGTGAGGCGTCTTGCTGAGGGAGGGAAGTTGCGACCAGCTGCTAAGAGAGCCCACAGTGGAAGAAACGAGCCGAGTGTCCTCCACAAGACCTGGCAAGCAGGTCCCGACCAGACTTGGCACACGAGAGCACAGCTAGCGAGCGTGCGACGTCCCGGGCCTCCTGAGCGGGCTTCGAATATTTCGAAAAGATACAAGAGGATGTCGTACTGTTTGAGCGCGATGTGCACTGCGCTTGCAGACATAGGGGATATCAAAGTAGGTATGCGACGTTGATGTATTCGGCACGCCTAAGTGTGCACTGTGCTCAGTCTTCGATCGACTGCGGTGGAAGCACCTAGCTAGTGCGCAGATATTGCGCACGACACGCGCGCGTTACTGAGCTTCTGAGGTGCAGCGCAGTAAGCGTACTGGCTGATCTTCGTGTAGATACTACATGCCCTCGACGGTCAGTTACAACTTTATGCACCATTTACGCTTCACTGTATGCATCTTGTCTGCCTCTCCGGCACTAGTCACGCGTACCTGCGGTAGTTCCCACGGCTGCATGCAGTACTCAATACAATATCGCACCTGTTCTGAGAGCAGCTCAGGCTAGATCTTGCTTACAGCACTTCATCATCACAAACCTTTAGGGTATGTGCTGCAGTGCCGCATTTGATCACAGACTACGCTCCGCTTGTGTAACGTACATGCTCAGCGCCACTGGCAGTTACTAGTGCGGTATGCGATTCGTCTGCCTCACGGGGTAGTACTCATCAAGTGCTTACACATTTTGTATGGTCCAGTAAAGAGTGGATGTTGTGCTATCATTCTCTGACGACTCGATAGGCTTGTTGAACATTCGAACGGCGTGACCTGAACTTTGATCCGTCGACGTCCAGCACGCACCATGTTCAAAAAACCACTCGCAGATCTGAAGACATCGGGTAGGTGACCTGGAGCCTGCCATTCGCCCTGACTCACAACTGACGACCGAAAGCGCCTCTACGGAGCTCTGATCGTCGCAAGCTTAAGCAACGGGTACTGCAGTCATATACTGCCTTACAGCCAGAAGATGGGGACCTGCTCGTACCGGACGGCCTGCAGTCGCAGAAATTCAGTACTCATCATGACGAGCCTGGTGTATGTGTGGTCGTTGCGCTGTATTTAGGCATCTTGGTGCATGCCGCTAATGCATACTCAGGTAGCATATTCATCTCCCGAAGGAGATCCCTTGTGGTTCACCATTGGCAAGGGTTCCGAGGACCTCATCCCAACAGGTAAGGCAAGATCCGCGAACACCCGCAACGTCGCGGGCTCATTTGTAATCGACCACCAGTGTACACTCTGTGGAAACGCCCTGATCGTCTGCCTTTTCTGTCTACCCCTGCGCCGGTTGTGCCCAAGCTCATAAACGGCGCCGATCTCATGATCCGCGGAGGTACGCCCGCAATGAAAAGTCTGGGCTACGTATATTTGACGCTGAACGCATTCCCACTTGCTCTCACGTCAAGGAAGTGATCCAGCATTCGCCTGACTTGGTCCCTGACCAGCTCGTCGCGGTGACACAGTACCACCGCGGAGCGATCGGTCCTCCTATTGCGGTCGGCCGCATGGCAGTCTCTTCCGACACTCTGCGTTCGGCGGAAGAGGGCGACGTGAAGGGCAAAGCCGTCTATATTTTGCATACTTGGAAGGACGCCCTCTGGGAATTGGGTCCGAGTAAGAAGACGGACGTCCCAGCTCCGAGAGATCTGAAGACATCGGAGGTGAACACAGAGGAAGAACCTGCACAACAAGCTGCCGACGACGACGGCCCTATCGCTTCGGAAGAGAAGACGGAACCGTCTGTCGCTGAAGCCGAATCGGGTGTAAACGAGAGCGGTGACGCGGTCGCTGTTCAGCCCGACGCAGCAGAAGAGTCTGCAGATGGTGAAGGAGAGGCAAGCGTTTCTGCTGCCCGATTGACTGCCGAGGGTGCGTATATGGCTTCAAGAAGAAGCCCACCCGCTGTATGCTCATCTCATACGCAGACGTTTCTTCCCTCCTCCGGGCTGCATTGATACAGGCTATCGGGAACACCCTGTCCAGCCTTCCGCCTTCGAGCTTCCCGATCTCAGCTTCCACCTTCTGGAGCGCGTATGTACTTCCAGCCCGTCCGGCATACGCGCTAGACATGTACGACCTTCGAGGCAAGTGGCACAACTACCACGCTCTCAGCAGAATCCTCACGGACAGTCCCTCACGACCCCAGATGCAAGCGCAATCGACGTGAAGCACTCGACGTTCAAAAGTGTCAAGACGTTTTTGAGAGCATCGGCGAAGGAGGGTCTCATCAAGCTCAAAGAGAGCAAGAGCGACCTCATGGTGACCGGTACGTGTTGCGTGTCTTGATGTCCGCCGTCACCGACCAGGAAGCTCCCAGCGGTCTTTCCTCAGCACCCCGACGTGGACTCTCGGCAACCGCATCGCACGATAGGGGACATTGAAGCAAAAGCGAAGAAGGCTGAAGATAGGGTGCAGAAGGAGCGAGAGGAAGAGGAGAAGCGCAAGGGGGAGACACAGGTCGTGGAGCTCTGGAAGCCCTTCGGGACTACCATACCGTTCTTCGTTGCTGCTGGGAAAGAGTAAGTGCTTCTGATGGAAATGATCACCGCCCCAGTCTGGCTGATCTACGCCTGTCTTGCAGCACTTCCGATCTTTATACCATCGCAGACGTCAGAAACATCGTCAACGACTACATCTCCTCCCGCAACCTCATCAATACCAACGACCAGCAGTATATCAACATCAGCACCGATCAAGCTTTCGCAAATGCCGTCTCCGTGAAGGGCGAGGAGACGCCAGAGTTCATGAAGCGCGACGAGGTGCTCAGACGGGTCCGGGCCCACATGCAGACCTGGCATGAGATTCGTGCTGAAGGGCGGGATGTAGTGAGAAAGTCAGTCCAATGTCATGCTTTGCTTCTACATGGTAAACTGACTTTGGATCTTCGGGCGGCAGGAAGGGTGAGCTGAAGCCCATCTCGGTCGTCGTGAAGATCAGGCAGGGGCGCAAGGCTTGCACGCTCATCACCGGCTTCGAGCCGTTCGGTTTGCAAGCCGACGAGCTTGCGGAAGAACTGCGCAAGGTGTGTGCGAGCTCGACGTCCGGTGGGTTTTTGTTCGCTTGCGTCGGAGCCTTCGAGGAATATCCCTCTTACACGAGGGCGGGTTCATGCCAGTGACACAGGTCCAAGGCAAGCCGAACTCGCTCGAAGTCATGGTCCAAGGCAAGCAGATCAAGAGCGTCGTGGACCTCTTGATTACTCGAGGGGTGCCCAAGAGATGGATAGAGAGCTCAGACCAGACGACGGGCAAGAAGAAGTGAGCTGCTTGTGGCATGTAGTGAAGAGCAAGGACAATGTACGCTACAGTATTGGTCCACGTGCACTTCTTATGTCTGCTCTCGAGACAATAGGGCAGTATCTGATGAGGAGACCCAGCATTTCTACGTCAAGGGAGACGGTTTATGTTTTCTGCGATTCCTACACTGTCCGCCAGCTCGAAACAAGCCGACAACCTGCCAAAAAAGAACTAAAGGGAGGCAGTGACCATCACAGGGGTCTAGCCTGCAATCTCTTGATACCAATCCCATTGCCGGGAGGTCGTGCAGTTTTCGTAGTCAGACGCGATGCCATTTCGCCAGGCGGCCATGCAATCGGTGTAAGACGCAGAACCAACACGAAGATTTGCGAGGAAGTCAAGCGCTCGATAGATCGGCACGGTTTGACCTTGACTTACCGTACCGTCCAAGTCCCCTCGAGCGCGCGTCCTCGAACGCGGTCAGTGGATCGAGTGGGTCGTTAGGCTGCGACGCCTGGCCCTTGGGCAAGGGAGCACTCGAGAGCGTCTGCGAACGGACTTGGGGCTTGATCGGTCTGTGGCACCTGCGAGTCGTCGGGCAGGGAGACGAGGTAGTTACATATGGAACGAACAACACTAGTAGTGGTCTTGAGGAGATCGAGGATATCGACGTGATCAACCCGAGTGAATCAGAGTCTTGCCCGCTGGCATGCGGCTGAGGTATAACGTTCCACCCCGAGGAAACCTGGATCAGGTCTTCTATGATGCCTGGCCTCAGGTCCCCCGGGTCTGTCTCGAACGTCTTGACATACAGCGGAAATGAAGATTGGACGGTCTGCGGTATCGCGGGCGAGGGTAAGAGCACCAAGTCCGGCGTGGCAGAGAGCTTGTTTTTCAATGCCTCAAGCGCACCAATGGTCGGTCTGAACCCGCTGTTCCACTTCTGCAACGGACTGCACGGTCAGCGTCCGCGTACGGGTCCATCACACTCTCCCGCTTTGCCGCGCTGCGACCAAACGGCTTCTGGGGTTCATGTTCGGATAGAATCCGACCTGTCGCCTGCGTTTCGACTGGCCTGCAGAGGCGTCTGGGGGAGTAGATGGGCCCGAGGCATTATCCATGGTGTCGACTTGAGGAGAATACACGTAAAGTGCAGATGCAAGCAGGCAGATGCGAAGCTAGGCGAATGCGCAGAGAGACGAGACCAGGATCTAGAATATTAGTGTCGTGAACGTGAGACGGGCGTACCGGACGTCGTGAACGCGCGCAGTGAATCAGCACGAGCAGCCTGAGCGCGCAACTCTCGCCGGTCGAATGCAGACGACAACCTTATGAACATACATGTAATACAGCGAGGCCTTTCACAGTGGCGTCCTCGCAGCCGCGACTGGAGACAGTGATCTCAGCGTGGTCAGTACCAGCATGCGAGACACTTGTGATTATAATCAGCCTCGAGCTCGATTCTCCAAGTGGAGTTTGCAAAATCGACTTCTGGATCACGTATCCAGCTCTGCGCTGATGACAACTCTGAATCTCGGAGTGGGAGTGTCCCCCATGTCGTTCTTGAAGCTCCGCCTGCGCTACTCGAGTCTGAACAAGCCACCCGCCCGCCTAGTTCATAGACTATGCAGTCCCATGCGGAGCGAGGGGTATGTAACATGGACAGCGGGTGCACCTATGCTCGAGCCTAGTTGGCTTCCACGGCGAATGAGTGGAGGCGAATGGCACAGCGTAGGAGATTCCAGACTTTCGAGTTCGTTGCATTCCACGAGTATGTTAGGTATAAAACAGGTTGAGAGTCGTGACAAAGGAGAAGTGGGGAGCAATGCCGCGCACAGGACGAATGCTGAGGTCTCAAGACACAAGAAACCGATCAACTCATATGCCGGTGCAGATGGTATAGAGTCGCTCACCGACATGAGCGACCGTCCCAGCGGACAACGCAATCACGTCTTGCGCTCGAGCTTGGTCTTCTTCGAAGCAGGCCTAGCGGGCGTAGGTGAGGACGGCGCGTTGTCAGGCAGTTGACTCCTCAACGGCTGCCTCTGCGACTCCGGCGAGACGTCAAGCACAGTGCTGGATTTGAAGTCGTCTGGGCTCCGTGGCGGCGTCGCTGGCCGCTGCACATCTGAACCACCGACACCCGGCGGGTCCAATCCCGCATAGACCACCCTGTGGACAAAGTCCTCCCTCTTCTTCAATGCCTCTGCCTCTGCCTCTGCCTCTGCTGTCCGCTCAGAGGGCTCCATGGGCACCTGGTTTGCGAGGTCGTCGAGAGCCTTCTCCAGGAGAGCGATGACGTGATCATGGATGTTGTGGTACTCGTAGCCATGGAACTCGTATGCGAGCAGCAATAGATGCCACCATTGAAGCAGTACTGGCTTGAGAGGCGCAAAATACTCGTGCACATGGACGAGAATCTCCGATTCGAACGCTGTCCATTGCTCGAGAAGCTGCCTCTTGTTCCATGCGAGGGTGGCAATGTCGCCATCGAAGAAGGAGAAGACAATGCGACAAAGCTGCACGATCCGCGTGCGCTCATCCGAATCGGACATCTCCTCGATATCAACCTTGAGTTCCTCGCGACGGCTACCACCCGGTCCTGACCGCGTTAGGCACAAGTAGAGGAGAACCCAGAAAAAGGACTCCATATCGTGCACTGCATCGTGGATCACGCTGCGCCGATTGAGCCCAGACTTGTGCACATTGACAATGACGTCTATGGCATTCAGTAACATAACGCTGGCGTAGGGTGGTGTACCCTGTGGAGAAACTTCTCAGTAATGTCTCAACATGCGCAGAATTCCCGCCTACCGAACGAGGTGCTCTTGCCGCCTGTTCTGGGGTTGTGCCATCTAAGAAATACTCGCCCTTCATGCCCCTTCAGCAAGCAGTAATTTAAGGGTAAGGGATGAGCGGCTCACCAGAATCTTCCCATTCCACCCAAACGTTGCCAGATCACATGCGTCCCCTGCGAACTCGCTGAACTTCTCGGCGTACTTGTGGGCAGCAATTATATATTTGGCTCCGCTGGTTGTGAGCGTGATTCCAGGCTTCACACGTTGGGCTTGGGAGCCCTCAGCGACAGCGTGCAGAGCATGCTCGATCACGGAGTCGGTAATGGAGGAGAGGTCTAGATTGGTGTGTCCGTTCTCTGGTGACCGTGTGAGCGACGTGAATACAGAGCGTACTTGGTCAGCCCCGCATACGCACCTATCTCATCGAGTAAGTTCTCTCGAACGCGTGCCACCATGCGCGGTGTAGGGGCCTTAGATGGGATCTCGCGTTCAGAGACGGGCTTGATTGGCTTCGAATGATTCAGGTCAACAAGTGCACCCCCCAAAGCTTTGCCCCCAAGCCCTTGGCGCCGCGTTTGAGTGCGATCAGCACGTTCCCTGTGCTGATGTCGCGATGAAGGACACCATGCTGGTACGCAAATCTATGGGCTTGAATCAAGCGTCGATATGAGCATCGTGCATTGACAGAATAGCCTGCTACCTATGACGTACCACGCACACCATGCAAAAGGATGCGCACTAGCTCTGCGCGATTGGCAAAGAACTTGACAGAGCAGCCAAAGGTTTTGAGGACGATGCACGTTCGAGTGCGGTTCTCTGGGGTGCTCGTGCTCCGGCCAGCGTGTATCCGGTGGATTTTGTCGGTGACGATGTCAATGTGGACCAGCTCGAATTCCGGATCAAACGACCGTCGTCGCTTCAACCTGGCAAGGTGGTCTGAGTCTTCAAACGTCGGCGGTATGGGCTCGAGGCCGCGGTGTATGAGATTGTGAGTGTTGTCGACCGCGCCGTCGATCGTCACGTCTTCATCATGCACCAGCTCGCCTAGGTATTGCACGTCCTCACTGGGCGAGGCTTCTTGCGCATTCCACAGCGATCTGTACAGTTCTGCCTCGTTTGCCATCCCCTCTAGCCTCCAGGCTTGCTTCAGCACGAAGATCTGTCCAAACGAGGATGAGAGTACCGTCAAAGCGAAGTCGGAGAGGACCGTACCTGCCGCTGACCAGGATCCATATGACGTTCATCATACAAGAAGACGGCCCACACAATCGACCCGCTCCCATGCACCACGTCGGTGCGGAGAAGACTCAACGCCTTCAACGTCACGTAGACCCCGTTCTTGGTCTCGATCACCCACTGCGTCGAGTAGTTGTTTCTCTTGTACAACTCAACGTCGAACTGGTCTGGTCCCGTCGAGCACAAGCGATATGGGTGAATGGGAGCGGATGGTTCGCGCGCCAATCTCATCGTGGGATCAAACCCAAGTCGATGCGCGGGTAGTAGAGAGAACGCAGCGATGACCTGGATGAACTTTTTCGGTTCCTGCCCACAGTGGTCAGGTCACGTTAGGGAAGAGTAAGCAGCCGGACGCACCGTATGAATGTCAATAGCTTTGTTCATTCCGAGGACCCCGGACCTGTCTTGCAACCACACAGAGATCTGCGTACGGCTGAGGGCCAGACCTAAAGCGAAGCGCCTATCTTTCTGCTCGACCAGGATCATACGAAGATAACATAGGAGTTGCAGGATGAGCTCTTCGTCCTTGACTCGGATTTCGCGCTTGGCCTCGACAGCAGCAACGGCCTGCAACCAAAACAACTCTTCCTTCTTGTCTTCCTGAAAGGAACATCAGCGTTAACCTTGGCTGCTCTCGCTGAAACCCACCGCAAGAGCAGAGCCGTTGCCGACGACCTTGGCGAGGGCACCGAGGGCCAATAGGCAATCCGGTCGAACCTTAGCACCTTCGGCATTAAGGTACCGCGGAGACATATGATGATAGTCCACCCAGGAGGCGTCCCGGACCTGTCCCTCGTCTTCCCCGTCGTGTCTAGCTGCTGCTGCGATCTTGTTCGCAACGGACACAAAGGGCTCGTATAGGTCGTCTTCTTTGAACCCCGCGCCGTGTTGAGGGAAGCCGCACCAGTGCCCATCGTCGTACGTCTTGTCCTCCAAAAGAAGTCTATAGATCTTGTCGACTGCGCCGCCGTCGACTGGAAGAATTTTGTCCAAGAACTGTTCGTGGTCGCAGACTTGGATGCGGTTGCTGACCTCTTCCATGACTCGCTTGAGAAGGACGGATGCCGGAATACGGTCGGTTGTGAGCAGGCTCGTCTTACTTGCACTAGGTAGATTCCTGATGGGCGAGGGACGTTCACCGGCTTGTTTGCCCCGCCAATCGAGGATGCCTTGCTGCCCCGAGCCCATGGTGAGCACGGTTGGAGGAGAAGACGGAAGGCTCAGACACAGAAGAGCAAGCGGTGCACACCTTTTCTACAGGTTCCCTATCGGATCGATGCGATCGACCACCTGCAGCGGCACAACCCTTTCTGGAAGACGCAAGCCGCGCATGCAAAGTCGGCGAGTTCTCGGTTCCACGTTGTCGCCAGCTGGTTCAGTCAGTAATAGGCGCCGCAACGCTTCGAACCACACCAGTTGCCTTTTCCGGCACGGAGCAGCGTCTTTTGCCAGTGGCCCTTGTTCCAGCGCTATCAGTCACGGCTCAATGCTGACCAGCTTGTTTTATCGAGGCTCCGTGAGATGCACATCGCCATATGCACCGGAGTGTGAGTGCCCGATGCCTGCAGTACTCAGCACCCAGCGTCCTCTTCACCCTTTCGCGCTCATATCCGGCACCTGGACATGGGCAAGGCGACGCACGGCATACATCAGGAAAAACCCTCGGCTATTTATATGTAATTTAAAGAGGTCCCCCACTAATGAGCCGATAATTCAAATAATACCTCATAATGGGAGCTCAATGTTTATTGAGCTTTATACCAGTGTCAGAATGACAATATATGTTGTATGGGTGGTAGCGGGACGGCAGTTCATCAGGAAAAGTGTTTCGCTCCATTTGGAGCGCCCAAATCATAGGTGCTATCTGTTAAAGGCCAGGCCGAAGGGCAGAGGGTCGGGGTAGGGCCGGAGTTCGGGTTCGGAGTTCGGACTTCGGACCTGGGGCAGGGAGGACTTTGGCGAAGCTATTAGCAACGCCCCGGGCTACTCGCCGGGTGTCCTCTATTTGTGGGAAGGGGATCGCACAACCGGGTGACCGGAGTTCGGACTTCGGAGTAGACGGGGAACGAGTGTATTGGATTGGACAAGGGATAGGGGACTTAGCGAGCGGGCTAGCTGTTACGACCGTGCGTATAAGTGCCATCTCCGGGCCTACTCCGAACTCCGGCCCTCAACTCCGCGCAACTCCGGCAATGGACCTCGGCCCTTTGTTCCTCCCGACAGCACGCCTTATGCTCCTTCGGTCTTTCCTTGTTACCGTCCCTCCCATTAGTTTCAGGTATTCTTGTAACGCTAGGTCACTCGGGGCTGATCGACCTTGACCCCCGGACATCGGTAACTCCGGTGCTCCGATCTCCGGATATCGGACTTGCCCCACGTCCGTCCGGAGTTCGATCAGCTCCGGACCCTTGCCCCTTTCCTGCTCCTGCCCTTGTAGTATTTAAGCCCGCCTGGAATGTCCGCATTCCTTAGTTCGGATATCTCGTTACTATCTCGTTACTATCTCGTTACTAGCTTGCCAACTTTCTCGTTACCTCCCGTTGCCTCCTCGTTAACCACCTCCTTACTACCTCGCTAGCTCGCCCGCTAAGCCCCTTATCCCTTGTCCATTCCAATACACACGTTCCCCGACTACTCCGAAGTCCGAACTCCGGTCACCCGGTTGTGCGATTGATGAAGTCTGAACCTTGAAGGCGTCCTGTAAGCCGCACAAGTAGATCTTCAGTCAATGAGCGAAGACTATATTGCATATGTAAGTACCTGTAAGCCGCACAAGTAGACTACAAGTACTTAGTAAGTAATCTGCATAAGTACGCATAGAACTCATAGTACTTACTCTTCAGTCAATGAGCGAAGACTGAAGAGCTGGGGCAGCAAATGTCCTCCTTATATACAAGTCCAGAGGACGCATGAGTAAGCAAAGAAAAGGAGAGCATGTGATCTACAGTACGCTGAGTAAGACGATGGTGCGAGGATGGTGTAAGTATCGCACCATAGTCTAGAGGAATCCAGACAAGTCCGGAACAGCGTAGAACGCACTACAAAGATGTCCGGATGCTATAGTACAGGCGTATCGTAGAAATGTCCGTAGAACTGCCATATCGAGCATAGAAGAAGGAATGTCCATGCGGTGCTACACTGCCACCATGCGGCGTTCTGCCGCCCACCATGCGGTGCGTCACCGCCACAGTGCACATCCGGATCAGGTATGGCCAGTACACAAATCCGGAAGTTCAACAGCGATTCCCTTCCCGCAAGTAGAGGACACCCGGCGAGTAGCCCGGGGCGTTGCCAATAGCTTCGCCGACGTCCTCCCTGCCCCAGGCCCGAAGTCCGAACTCCGAACCCGAACTCCGGCCCTACCCCGACCACCTGCCCTTCGGCCTGGCTCTTAACACTAGCGAGGTAGTAAGGAGGTGGTTAACGAGAAGGCAACGGGAGGTAACGAGAAAGTTAGCGAGCTAGTAACGAGATACCCGAACTAAGGAATGCGGACATTCCAGGCGGGCTTAAATACTACAAGGGCAGGAGCAGGAAAGGGGCAGGGGTCCGGAGCTGATCGAACTCCGGACGGACGTGGGGCAAGTCCGATATCCGGAGATCGGAGCACCGGAGTTACCGATGTCCGGGGGTCAAGGTCGATCAGCCCCAAGTGAAACCTAGCATTACAAGAATACCTGAAACTAATGGGAGGGACGGTAACAAGGAAAGGCCGAGAGAGCGTATGGTGTGCTAACGGAAGAAACAGAAGGCCGAGGTCCATGGCCGGAGTTGCGCGGAGTTGAGGGCCGGAGTTCGGAGTAGCCCGGAGATGGCACTTGTACGCACGGTCGTAATAGTGCCTCCCCTTTTAGGACCAAACCCTTGAGGTCCTCTAGATCCGATCGGTGATTCCATCGGAGGTCGGAGTTAAAAACTCCAGCTGGTGTCAGGGTCGGACTTCACCTCTTGAACTCCAACCACGACCAACACCCCAGCACCGTCGACCATGCCCGCCAGCAACGAAGACCGCGCAACCAGCCCGACCGAGTCGGAGCTGGAGGCCCAACTCCAGGCGAAGCAGGAGAAGAAGGCCCAGCGCGAGGCCGAGGAGCGCGCGCGGCGAGAGGCGGAGGAGGCCGCAGCGCGCGAGGCGGAGGAACGCGCGCGGCAGGAGGAGGAGGCGCGGGGGCAGGTGGAGCCGGCGGCGCGCGAGTCGGCCGGGAGGAAGCGGAAGCGGACGGAGGGTGAGGTGGCGAGCGGGTCCGATGTTACGACCGTGCGTACAAGTGCCATCTCCGGGCCTACTCCGAACTCCGGTCCTCAACTCCGCGCAACTCCGGCCATGGACCTCGGCCCTTTACTCCTCCCGACAGCACGCCTTATGCTCTTTCGGTCTTTTCTTGTTTCCGCCCCTCTCACCAGTTTCAGGTATTCTTGTAGCGTTAGGTCTCACTCAGGGCTGTCGGAACTCCGACCTCCGGATATCGGACTTCCCTCATGTCCGTCCGGAGTTCGATCAGCTCCAGACCCCTGCCCCTTTTACGTTCATACCCTTGTAGTATTTAAGCCCGCCTGGAATGTCCGCATTCCTCAGTTCGGATATCTCGTTACTAGCCCGTTAACTATCTCGTTACCATCTCGTTAGCCCTCTCGTCAAGCCCCTGTAACCACTCCCTTCCTCTTATCCGGTCCAATACACTCGTTCCCCGTCAACTCCGAAGTCCGAACTCCGGTCACCCGGTTGTGCGATCCCCACCCTGCAAATAGAGGACACCAGGCGAGTAGCTCGAGGCGTTGCTAATAGCTTCGCCGAAGTCCTCCCTGCCCCAGGCCCGAAGTCCGAAGTCCGAACCCGAACTCCGGCCCTACCCCGGCCCTCTGCCCTTCGGCCTGGCTCTTAACATCCGAGGTGACCCCGAGGTAAGTCCGGGTCCTGGAGTTCGGAGTCCAGGATTCGGGGGTACTGATGATTTTTTTTTTTTGCAGCGAGCCTTGCTAGGTCTGCAAGGCCCGGGGCGCCCCTGCGTGTTCAGCACGGGGGCGCGGACCTCGTCGTGCCGCTCCTGCCAGCAGGAGCGGAAATCCTGCGTGGGCGCGCGGGGCTTGCCGGAGGCCCTCCAGGCCCGGCATGACCGGAAGACCAAGAAGGCCAGGACGGCGCCCCTTGTTGCGGACGACAAGGAACTGAAGGCGGAGGAGACCCCCGAGCCGCGATCTCCGCCGAAGAAGAAGACCGCGGGGGCGAAGGGGAAGGGAAGGGTGCCGGAGCAGCCAGCTCCGGTCGCGTCGGGGTCCGGTGTCCGGAGTTCGGACATCGGAGGTGGTCCTTGGGCCACCAACCCGGAGAGGGGGCTGTCTTCGGACGGCCTCCTGTTGCGCCTCCTCACGGAGGTGCAACAACTCCGGGCCACCATGGCCCGTCACGAGCGGCGGCTGGATGCCGTCACTCAGGCCATGGGGGTGCTGGGGGACAAGCTCCAGCTTGTCACCCCGATGGTGCAGGATGCGGAGGAGCGCGGGCGAGCCCTGGAGGAGTATCTCCAGGGCGTGGGCGAGGAGGAGGACGGGGAGTACGAGGAAGGGTCCGAGGATGCGGAGGGGTCGGAGGTGGGGAGTTCGGAGGGAGCGGAGGAAGAAGGGGCGGAGTTGTAGTCCGAAGTCCGGTATCGGACTTCGGAGTAGAAAGTTGTAGATAGGAATGAACTTTTTCTTGCCTAGCTGCGTGCTACAAGTCTGAAGGCAGCGAATCCAGAGGTCCGGGCTTGTCCGGGTAACTCCGGTGGAAGTCCGAGACCAACTCCTGTGCATGCCCGAGCTCCATAGCTAGTATCCAGTGTTGAACACGGAAAATACTGGTCAGACCGGGGATTGAACCCGGGTCATCCCATATGCGCTGGGAGGTGTTACCAACTACACCATCCAACCGGTACTAGGGTGTGAATTCATTTCAACATCCAGGAGGTTTCTTCATCGGTACCTTCATAGCCAGCCCATCGGACTAGGTAGAGGAGTTTACAGGTGCGCCGCCGCCGGTCTACCTTGGAGTCCAGGATTTCCGAGATTTCATACTCTGGTTCTCCATCCACTATGATCGGAGGTGGCGGAGGTTGCGTACGTCCGGGGATGGAGTTCGGAGTTGCGGGTTCCAGCTGGGAGACATGGAAGACCGGGTGGACCGCGCGCATGGAGTCCGGAAGTCGGAGGGTGAAGGAGTGAGTTCCGACCTTAGCGATGATGGTGTATGGCCCGAGGTACTTTTCGGAAAGCTTCTTGGAGGGGCGCGTCGAGCGGATGTGCTCCGCGCGGACATAGACCTGATCACCGACTTTGAAGTCCGGGGCTGGTAGGCGGTGTTTGTCCGCTTGCTTTTGGTACCGGACCTGGGCCTCAGCAATGGTGGTGCGGAGTACTGCGTGGAGCTCATCAAGGTCCACGGCATATTCTCGGGCGTGGGCGGAGGTGAGGTCCCGTTCCGGGTGTACGGAGATCGCGGGGTTGTAGCCCTTGTTGGCGAAGAAGGGCGAGACACCCATAGTTGCGTTCGGGGCGTTGTTGTAAGCGAACTCCGCGAGGGGTAGGAGGCGGGACCAGTTGTCTTGCTGGTAGTTGCAGTATATCCGGAGGTACTGCTCCAGCGTTTGGTTGACTCGCTCGGTTTGACCGTCGCCTTCGGGGTGGTAACTGGAGGTGAAGTGAAGGCGCATGTCCAGGGCCTTTCCGAGTGAGCGGAAGAAGTGCGAAACGAACTCCGAACCCCGGTCGGACGTGACGTGCGATGGGACTCCGTGCTTGGAGAAGACGTGCAGGACAAACAAGTCCGCAAGCTCCTGGGCGTTGAGCGTATCGTGCGTTGGGATAAAGATGGCTTGCTTGGTGAAGCGATCTACCACAACGAGAATTGCCGTGTAGCCTCCGGAGTTGGGGAGTTGCTCGATGAGGTCCATGGAGATGGAGTTCCAGGGGCATTCGGGGATCGGGAGTTGTTTCAGCGTGCCGTAGGGAAGGTGCCTGGGCACCTTGGCGCAGGCGCAGGCTGTGCAGGACTTGCAGTAGTCGCGGACTAGCAGACGAAGTCCGGGCCATGCATAGTCCTGAAGAATCAGGGCCTGAGTCTTGTTCTGGCCCCAGTGTCCTGCGGTCGGATGGTCGTGACGGGATCGGAGTACGCGGAGTCGGAGGTCACCAACGTCCGGTACATAGATACGACCGTTGAGTCGGAGCCAGCCTTCTTCATCCTTGGACCACCGGGAGTTGCCTTTGGCTGCAAGTGCGAGGCCTTTGGCAAGCTCCGGAGTTGGGGACTCGGAGTTGAGGGCTGACCGGATGTCAGATCGGAGTTGTTCCTCATCCAGGAGGAACGAGGCTCGGAGTACCGGGCACCGTAAGACGGTCGCGCGAAGCGAGGAAGCCAGCTGTTCCTGCGTAAACACTGGCCGGAAGTTGTGTGGGTTGACTACAGTGTAGTCACCATCCCCCTCTTTTGGGTAAACGTCCGGTCTGCGGGTTAGAGCGTCTGGCTTCGCGCCTAGCCTCCCAGGGCGGAAACGGATGACCAGGTTGAACTGCGAGAGGTACTCCGACCATCGGGCTTGGCGGCAGGTAAGGAGTTTGGTAGTGGAAAAGTACTCCAGGTTCTTGTGGTCCGTGACAACGTCGATCGGAGTTCTGGATCCTTCAAGGTAGTGTCGCCAAGTCTTAAACACTTCAAAGATGGCTAGGAGTTCCTTGTCGTGCGTGTCGTAGTTCAACTCCGCTCCGGACAAGGTGCGGGAGTAGAATGCGACCGGGTGGAGTTCACCGGAGTCGGACGTGATAGAGAGAATGCCGGTGATGGCGTAGTCCGACGCGTCAGTTTCAACCGTGATTTGGCGGTCAGAGACCCAATGGTGGAGGACTGGCGCGGTCGTAAACGCCTTCTTCAGGGTGTCGAACGAAGTCCGGCACTTCTCGTCGAAGTTCCAGGGAACTCCTTTGCGGGTCAAGCGGGTAAGCGGCAGGACGATCTCGGAGTAGTTATGGATGAATCTCCAGTAGAAGTTTGCAAATCCAAGGAAGGACTGGATGTCCCGGACCTTGCGGGGTTCAGGCCAGTCTAGGATGGCCTTCACCTTAGATTCCGCCATAGTGAGACCATCCGGAGATAGGATGTAACCGAGGTACTCCACGGAGTTGGTGTGGAATTTGCACTTGTCCGCACGGGCGTACAAGTGGTTCATCCGGAGTCGTCGGAGTACCCCCCGGACATGTTTCCGGTGTTTGTCGGGGTTGTCGGAGTACACCAGGATGTCGTCCAGGTAGACCACAACGCATACGTCTAGAAGGTCCGCAAAGATCTCATTGATGAAGCGCTGAAAGGCCGCAGGCGCGTTGGAAAGTCCGAAGGGCATAACAAGCCATTCAAACGAGCCGTAGCGGGTACGGAAGGCTGTCTTCCACTCATCTCCGGGGGCTATTCGGACCAGGTTGTACGCATGTCGGAGGTCAATCTTGGTGTAGATTCGGGCCTTCCGGGGCGCATCTAACAAGTCCGAAACGAGTGGGAGCGGATAGCGGTCTTTGCGCGTAATTTTGTTGAGTCCGCGATAGTCCACACACAGCCGTAGGGATCCGTCCTTCTTCTTCACGAAGAGGACCGGAGCTCCGCAAGGGGACTTGGAGGGCCGGATGAACCCCGAGCGGAGGTTCTCTTCTATGTACTCCCGGAGCGTCTCCAGCTCCAGTTTTGATAGGGAGTAAATCGGACCAAGCGGAGGGGTAGCACCGTCCTCGAGTTCAATCTTGAGGTCGTAGGGGCGGTGCTCCGGTAGGACGTCAGCCTTGGTCTTGCTGAAAACGTCTGCAAAGTCATGGTATTCCTCCGGAACTCCGGTGAGGTCCGGTGGGAACTCCGAGACGCTGGCAGCACAGCCTTGAAGGGACGTCGCAGACAGATTGAGCGTAAAGCTCTCGGAACCAGAAAACTTGCAGGCGCGGACAAAGGCCGCAGCACTGACAAGGGATATCTGGGGGACGGACTTCGGGAGTTCGGAGTTCGGAGTAGTCGGGGTAGGCTCCAGGAGGGCCTCGGAGTTTCGCGGTACCGGGTCAGATACAGGACGAGTCGGGGGTGCGGTTCGGAATTGAATGCTGCGCTTCTTCCAGTCAATCAATGGATTGTAGTCGGAGAGCCAGCTGTATCCCAGAACGGTAGACACCGACTTGTCGAGCGGAGTAACATAAAAGTCAACGGAGATGACTTCTCCCGAAGGGAAATGCAACGGAAGGGTTGCCTTTGGCGTGATGGTGTGGTTAGATGAACCATCAAAGAGTTGCAGGCGGAGGGGCGGAGTTCCGGAGGTCAGAACTCCGTGCTTGGAGACAAAGTCCGAGTCGAGGAAGCAGTGAGAGGAACCAGAGTCAATCAGAGCAGGGAACGGAGCGGAGATAGAATCGGAGTACAAGGAAACTATGAGGGAAGACGGGTCGGAGAGAGCGGACGCGTTGAGTCTAAGGAACGGATCCTCGCGGGGAAGTTCAACGCAGCTTTCTCCACGCGCGGAATTTGGAGGGCTGCGGACTAGTTTTTTGGCTCCTCCGGAGCCTCAGCGGCTTTCGGAGTTGCCTCGGGGTTGGCTTGGGCCGCTCGGGCCTTGGCCGCAGACGAGGTCTTCTTGGGACAAGCTCCGACCATATGTCCGGGCTCACCGCAGAAGAGGCAGAGATTGTTGGCGAAACGACGCTGCCTTTCTTCTTGGGTTAGCTTACCATCCTTGCCCAGCCTGTCGGAGTAGGGCTTGGAGGGTTTGGCTGACTTGGGTGGGCCACTGGGGGACTTGCCGGACTTGGCTGGAGTTGCCTCTGGATAGGATTGCCGAGGGACTCGCAAAGAGAACCCGCGGAAGGCTTGGTCGGGGTTGGACGGAGGTTGGCGATCCATGACGAGTACTCGGGGTGAGTTCGGATATACTGTTAGAGGCCAGGCCGAAGGGCAGAGGGCCGGGGAAGGGCCGGAGTTCGGGTTCGGACTTCGGACTTCGGGCCTGGGACAGGGAGGACTTCGGCGAAGCTATTAGCAACGCCTCGAGCTACTCGCCTGGTGTCCTCTATTTGCGGAGTGGGGATCGCATAACCGGGTGACCGGAGTTCGGACTTCGGAGTTGACGGTGAACAGGTCTATTGGATCGGATGTGAGGTAGGGAATGGTTACAG
Organism: Trametes punicea; assembly: GCA_025528855.1. Taxonomy (NCBI): domain Eukaryota; kingdom Fungi; phylum Basidiomycota; class Agaricomycetes; order Polyporales; family Polyporaceae; genus Trametes; species Trametes punicea. Next base: position 7,794 of record VICQ01000058.1, on the reverse strand, counting down.
GGGACTTAACGAGAGGGCTAACGGGATGGTAACGAGGAAAGACCGAAGGAGCATGCGGCATGCTGTTGGAAGGAACGGAGGGCCGAGGTCCATGGCCGGAGTTGCGCGGAGTTGAGGGCCGGAGTTCGGAGTAGCCCGGAGATGGCACTTGTACGCACGGTCGTAACAATGAGTAAGCAAAGAAAAGAAGAGCATGTGATTCTACAGTACGCTGAGTAAGATGATGGTGCGAGGATGGTGTAAGTATCGCACCATAGTCTAGAGAAATCCAGACAAGTCCGGAACAGCGTAGAATGCACTACAAAGATGTCCGGATGCTACAGTACAGGCGTATCGTAGAAATGTCCGTAGAACTGCCATATCAAGTATAGAAGAAGGAACGTCCATGTGGTGCTACACTGCCACCATGTGGTGCTACACTGCCACCATGTGGTGCTCTGCTGCCCACCATGCGGTGCGTCACCGCCACAGTGCACATCCGGATCTGGTATGGCCAGTACACAAATCCGGAAGTTCAACACTCCCACTCGTTCAAGCTGTGGAGGACACTAAACCACCTCCCTTCGTGAAGCGTTCCAGTACGCTATAGGGAACGTTCTTCGTGAGAGAATCAGCTAGTTGTTCCTTTGTAGGTATATAGAAAATCTCGACACTTCCGAGCTCAACTTGCTCACGAATGAAGTGATACCGAGTTTCTATATGTTTTGTTCGACGATCGATAACCGGGTTCACCGCCAAGAAGATGGACCCTTGATTGTCCAAGCACATAGGCGTAGGACGAGTCACATCGTCTCCCAGTTCATCGCTGAAGGTACGAAGCCACATCAACTGACAACAAGTGTCTGAGGCAGCCTTATATTCCGCTTCGGTCGAGGAGAGCGAAATTGTCGGCTGACGCCTCGATGCCCACGATATAGCACCACCTGCCATCAAGAAGACAAAGCCCGTGGTTGAATGCCTGTCATCGCGGTCCTCAGCCCAGTCGGAGTCTGAATAAGATAACAGACCATCGTTGGAAGCACCGTTGTAGTGCAAGCGATAATGCTTTGTCCCTTGTAAGTAGCGCAGGACGTATTTTGCGTAGTGCCAGTGCATTTCCGACGGGTTGGCGTTGTATTTGGACAATCGCGTGACGGCATAGTCGATGTCAGGACGCGTACCGAGAGTTGCGTAGAGAAGACTGCCGATCAAGCTCTGGTAGCGCTGATGAAAGGTATCGGAAGCGGGCTGCTCAGACGCTTCTAAGACAGCACCAGCAGGGAGAGGAGTGCGAGCCGGCTTGCAATCAGCCATGTTGAAGCGTTCAAGGACAGACTGAATATATTCTTCCTGGTCTATGTCGATCGTTCGAGTCGTCCGATCACGAGTAATGCGAAGACCAAGGAAGCGTTGGACTGCACCCAAGTCCGTCATTTCATACTGCTTCTTCAAGGCGTCTTTGATTTGTTTGATGTGTCGCCGGTTATCGCCGAGTAGAAGTAGATCGTCGACATAGAGTACGACAATCGTAACGGAATCCCCCCTTGTCGCCGATATATGTATACTCCGGCATCAGAGTACGTCCGTTTAAATCCCAGGTCAAGGAGAGACTTATGAATTTTCGCATTCTATTGACGCGACGCCTGCTTCAGGCCATAGATAGCCTTGCGAAGAAGACAGACATAGTCTTCCTTGCCAGGTACGACCCATCCCTCCGGTTGTTCCATATAGATTTCCTCCTCTAAGTCTCCATTCAGGAACGCAGTTTTGACGTCCATGGACTGTATGTCCCAGTCCTCAAGTGCAGCGTGCGTGAGGAGATAACGAATAGACTCAAAATGCGCCACAGGGGAGAAGGTTTCGTGGTAATCCTGCCCCAGACTTGGGTAAATTCCTTGGCCACAAGTCTAGCCTTAAACCGTCCGTCGTGTTTCTTGTCGTACACCCAACGATTAGCGACAACATGACGGTCTTTAGGTCTTGGTATGAGGATCCAAGTCTTGTTCTCCATCAGCGAATCATATTCCGCTTTTTCCGCTGCATGCCATTTCGCCGCATCTGGAGACTTCATGGCTTCCCGGTGGGATTCAGGTAAGCCCATCTTATACTGCGAGGCAGCGAGGAATGACAGAATGGCTTCAGCTTGCTGACCTCCGTCTAACTCATCTCGCGCGTCAACCTGTACAGGAGGTTCATCACTGTAAATATTGTCTTCACGGTAACGAGCAGGACGAGGTACATTCTCCCTACGAGGTCGATCACGAGCGATGCTAGGACCTCCCACTGGCTCATGACGGTTATGCCGATGGGCAGGTCGAGGTGGAGGGACCGCAGGATGAGGTGCAATCCCTGAGGAGGCTCAGCTTCAGCAAGCGGTTCTGGAGGAACAGGAGGCGGAGAAGGAGGTCGATCCTCTTGCTCGTCGGCAGGTAGAGGATCTGGAACAGGAATGGGTAGGTGATCTTCCAACTCAGAATTCGAGACTTTGTCAGACTGATCACTGTACACAGGGAATGGACTGTCGTCAGGGGTAGTACGACATTCGCTGGGTAAAGAACGTGCAGGGAAAGACTCTTCGTCAAATATCACATCGCGGGATATGACGATAGAGCGGGTGGCCGGGTTCCAGAATTTATACCCTTAGTACCTGGCTCATACCCACGAAGATCATCTCGACCGCCTTCTTGTCGAGTTTCCCTTCGCGCTTTGCCTTTTGCACGTGAACAAAGGCTTTACAGCCAAAGACACGGAAGTAGGACACATCCGGTATGGTCCCATCCCATGCAGTAATGGGGCAACGCCATTTAAGACGTCGCATAGGCTGATGATTATAAATATGAACGGCTGTTTCAATGGCGAGTTGCCAGAAACCGTGGCTTAGTCCAGCATGATGGAGCATAGACATAGCCTTCTCGACGATAGTACGGTTCCAGCGTTCAGCACGTCCATTTTGTTGGGCGAGTCTGGCGACGTTTTTTGGTGTTCGATCCCAAAAGACTTAAGGTGCTCAGAGAACTCTGTCGAAAGGTATTCCCCCCTCGGTCGGAGCGTACTCGCTTGATTTTCTTCCCGGTCTGCGTCTCAGCCCAAGCTTTAAAGCTATCAAAAGCTTTGAAAGCATCAGACTTGTGCTTAAGGTAGTACGCGACGCCGAGACCTGAGAAGTCATCTATGAAACTGGCGAAGTACAAATAACCGCTTCCGACTGAAGCAGTGCGCATGGGCCCATCCAAGTCGGTATGTATAAGCTCTAAGGGCTCAGACGCACGCTTTTCTGATGGAGGGAACGGAAGACGATGGGATTTGCCAAAGGCGCATCCTTCGCAGGGTTCAATGTCAGCGGGATCAACACGATCAACACCCTTGACGTTAGAGGGAAGGTGGCGAAGTGCCTCCTTGCCTGCATGACCAAAACGACGGTGCCAGGTCTTAAAATTTGTCATCAGGTGGATCACTTTGCAGGAGCGAATCTCCAGAACTAAGTCATAGAGATTACTAGACGGATTATAATGCCCCTCAAGGATCTTTTGACCCTTGATTTTAATCGTCGAGCCATGTTGGACAGTGTTGAACTTCCGGATTTGTGTACTGGCCATACCAGATCCAGATGTGCACTGTGGCGGTGACGCACCGCATGGTGGGCGGCAGAGCGCCGCATGGTGGCGGTGTAGCACCGCATGGACGTTCCTTCTCATATGCCTGATATGGTAGTTCTACGGACAGTTCTACGATATGCCTGTACTTTAGCATCCGGACATCTTTGTAGTGCGTTCTACGCTGTTCCGGACTTGTCTGGATTTCTCTAGACTATGGTGCAATACTTACACCATCCTCGCACCATCGTCTTACTCAGCGTACTGTAGATCACATGCTCTCCTTTTCTTTGCTTACTCATGCGTCCTCTGGACTTGTATATAAGGAGGACATTCTCTGCCCCAGCTCTTCAGTCTTTGCTCATTGACTGAAGAGTAAGTACTATGAGTTCTATGCGTACTTATGCAGATTACTTACCAAGTACTTGTAGTCTTACTCGTGAGGCTTACAGGTACTTACATATGCAATATAGTCTTCGCTCATTGACTGAAGATCTTACTTGTGCGGCTTACAGGACGCCTTCAAGGTTCAGACTTCATCAGGTTATGAGCCCTGCGCTCTAGCCAGTTGCTACTACAAGTCGACTTGATTGCCCGCGCCCTATCTCTCTCTTGGTCGACCTCTCTCACGGTTTGTGCACCTCCCACCTTCCTATTCCCTTTCTCTTGACTGTGCCCGCCGACACTGCTGCCAGGGGGACGTTTCTGCGCTCGTGACACAGCCCTGAGCCTCTTACTATAGTTGTAGGTTGTACAGCCCTTTGTAGGGGCTTTCAAGTATCCCTGGACCAGGCCTCGCACTTGCGACTGCCAGTCCTTGTAACCGGGGTCCTTAAAACCTTAGGACCGGAGGACAACCGTGTGGACCCTCCTTACTATAGTCTTTTAGTAGGATAGTGTTTCTTGAGCACAGTTGGCGACTTCTACCCAGATTTTCGGGTTACCCGGCTGCCTGGATCTCTGGTTCACCTGAACAGGTGTTCATTCTCTCGCGTTTTTCTGGTGCACAACCACTCGTCAATCATCGCGTTTTTCTGAACCGTTTTGGAGCCCACTACCGTGGAATCACTTGCTTCAGATTCTGAAGGAGAAGTCGACGCTGCTCTTGACTCATCCTCAGGATCTGAACTCTACGATTGCACCGGCCTTCCTCACCTTTACAACGTAGACGATCGTTGCGACTGACACGAAAGACCAGACGGTCTCTGGGCAGAGTGCGACGAATTTCCCTGTCCTAACCGCTACGATCAAGTCGGTCAACTCAGCAACAACTGGGCCGCTGCTCCTCATCCCTCGCAAGTATCCGCACCATCTTCAGAGGCTCTACACCACTTTGAGCCGCCGTCTCCTGCTCCCTTCTCCCTAGAATTCTTTGACGACTTCGACGACTCTCCTCAATTCTATCTACTCACCATGGGAGACGTCAAGTTGGACTCCGTCCCGATCCTGTCCTCGGCGAACCAGTATGCTGACTGGTCTGCCAAGATGAAGGGCTACCTGATGTTTATGAACTGCTGGACCGTCGTTGCCGGAACCTTCACTCGCCCTACTGCCGCTGGAGACTCCCAAAAGGAGTGGGACAAACTCAATGCTCAGGCGTGTGGTTTGATGTATATGCGAACCTCGCCTACGTTCCACTACCTTTTGGAAACTCGCACTGTTGTCGCTGCCGACGGAACTACGACTACCCAGGCCACTGTCCTTACCTCCTATGAGATGTGGGACGCTCTCAAGGCCAAATTTGGGAAGCCGAACAGTGCACACGTCTGGGGTCTCTTTGAATCTTTAATTAGTGAATCTCGGATGAGCGACCAGCGTTCCCTCCAGGATCAGATGAGCCGTGTAATCACTCGCCTGCGGGAAATCTCTACCAACGGCATCACGCTCTCTGAGACCATTCAGGCCCTCATTCTCCTCTCCAAGATCCCGGAATCCTACCGCTCCATGATTTCTGCGCTTATGGCCACAACTGAACTCGAGAGGCTAACCGTCGACTTAATCCAGTCGAAGGCTCTGGCTGAAGAGTCTATGCGCAGAAACAGTCAGTCGGTCTCCCGGATCTCTAAAACCAAGCCCAAACTCTCGGGTCCTTGCAGCTTCTGTGGTGGTGAGATGCATCATGAGTCCACCTGCTACAAGAAGCACCCAGAGTTGCGCCCTAAGCGGGACTTTAAGGGCAAGGGAAAGGAGAGGAAAAAGGACAAGGACAAAGGGAAAGGAAAAGGACGTTATGGTTAAACCATGCAAACGTTTTTGAGCCCGCTGCCAAGGTACTTGTAGAATTGTCGACTAACCTGCACGCTTCCTTCTATGATACGGCTGCTGCCGTCAGTGTGCGACGAACTCATTGGCTGATGGACTCGGGTGCATCTCAGCACATTACCTTTGATTTGGACGACATTTCCGACTATAAGCCTATGATACACCGTTGTTTTCAGGACTGCTTCGTCAGAAGCCGGCAGTTCTGTTCAAGGGCTCGGAGAAGGTACTGTCAGTGCTGAGGTCAACCTAGATGGTGTACAGTGGTCTATTAATCTTCCAAACGTCTGCTATGTGCCTCAGGCATCTACGCGACTGTTTTTCCACTGGAACCATTGAGCGGCATGGTTATTTCCTCGTCCAAGGGACAATAAAATGAGCATTTCGACAAGCTGCCTGAGGCGCTGTCAAACATGGCTCGACGATTAAAATCAAGGGTCAAAGATCCTTGAGGGGCATTATAATCCGTCTAGTAATCTCTATGACTTAGTTCTGGAGATTCGCTCTGCAAAGGATCCACCTGATGACAATTTAAGACCTGGCACCGTCGTTTTGGTCATGCAGGCAAGGAGGCACTTCGCACCTTCCCTCAACGTCAAGGGTGTTGATCGGTTGATCCCGCTGACATTGAACCCTGCGAAGGATGCGCCTTTGGCAAATCCCATCGTCTTCCGTTCCCTCCATCAGAAAAGCGTGCATCTGAGCCCTTAGAGCTTATCCATACCGACTTGGATGGGCCTATGCGCACTGCTTCAGTCGGAAGCGGTTATTTGTACTTCGCCAGTTCTTCATAGATGGACTTCCCGGTTCTGCGTCTCAGCCCAAGCTTTAAAGCTTCAAAAGCTTTGAAAGCATCAGACTTGGCTTAAGGTAGTACGCGACGCCGAGACCTGAGAAGTCATCTATGAACTGCGAAGTACAAATAACCGCTTCCGACTGAAGCAGTGCGCATGGCCCATCCAAGTCGGTATGGATAAGCTCTAAGGGCTCAGACGCACGCTTTTCGATGGAGGGAACGGAAGACGATGGGATTTGCCAAAGGCGCATCCTTCGCAGGGTTCAATGTCAGCGGGATCGACACGATCAACACCCTTGACGTTGGAGGGAAGGTGGCGAAGTGCCTCCTTGCCTGCATGACCAAAACGACGGTGCCAGGTCTTAAATTCGTCGTCAGGTGGATCGCTTTGCCAGAGCGAATCTCCAGAACTAAGTCATAGAGATTACTAGACGGATTATAATGCCCCTCAAGGATTTTTGACCCTTGATTTTAATCGTCGAGCCATGTTTGACAGCGCCTCAGGCAGCTTGTCGAAAATGCTCATTTTATTGTCCCTTGGACGAGGAAATAACCATGCCGCTCAATGGTTCCAGTGGAAAACAGTCGCGTAGATGCCTGAGGCACATAGCAGACGTTTGGAAGATTAATAGACCACTGTACACCATCGAGGTTGACCTCAGCACTGACAGTACCTTCTCCGAGCCCTTGAACAGAACTGCCGGCTTCTGACGAAGCAGTCCTGAAAACAACGGGTGTATCATAGGGCTTTAGTCGGAAAAGTCGTCCAAATCGAAGGTAATGTGCTGAGATGCACCCGAGTCCATCAGCCAATGAGTTCGTCGCACACGACGGCAGCAGCCGTATCATAGAAGGAAGCGTGCAGGTTAGTCGACGATTCTACAAGTACTTGGCAGCGGGCTCAAAAACGTTTGCATGGTTAACCATAACGTCCTTTCCTTCCCTTTGTCCTTGTCCTTTTCCTTTCCTTTCCCTTGCCCTTAAAGTCCCGCTTGGGCGCAACTGGGTGCTTCTTGTAGCAGGTGACTCATGATGCTCTCACCACCACAGAAGCTGCAGGACCCGAGAGTTTGGGCTTGGTTTTAGAGATCCGGGAGACGACTGACGTTTCTGCGCATAGACTCTTCAGCCAGAGCCTTCGACTGGATTAAGTCGACGGTTAGCCTT
>VICQ01000057.1:0-53587 GCA_025528855.1 Trametes punicea | reverse complement strand
ACACTCTGTACAGAAGAATGATAAATGTGCGAACCTGGGAAGTAACAGACCCAGTTTCGGCTGCCATCCGAGTCAAAATCATAGCTTTCCAGACTCACGCAACGACCCGACTGAGCTTTTCTAGAAATAAATGCTTAAGGAGTCTGCCACCCAGTACAAGCGCATGGAATTTCCAACGGACGGGCTGGTGGGCGTTGCGCTGCGTCTCAGCAGTTGCAAATGCTGGGACCGGCAAGTCCGGCATGCCCAGGATTGTTTGTTCATGTTTGTTGACCAGAGTAAGGGCCTTGAGTTGTGGTATGTCGCTTCCACGAAGAATTAAAGCTTCATCACACTGTTTGAGCTTTCAAAGGCGGAAATTTGCATACTTTGCAACCTTGGGTGTGTTTTGTTCAGGACAAAGATATTTCATACATCTGAGAAAATCAAGTGTACATCTGCCATAGCTTTATGTGAAGGCAGGGACCGCTTATTTCTTGTGGCCATAACATGAAAACATCAACTAGGATCCTACAGGGCTTCACACGAAGGAGAAGAACAGATTGTGCAAGCTAGAAAATCGTACAAGCTGCAAGCCTGTGTGCGAAGAGACGCACGAGGCGCGCATGCCACAAATGCACCTCCGAGGTAACATGACTTACACTGTGTGCAATTGGGCGACCTCCGCTTGATCGTAACGCACTGGAAAGACTCACCAGAGAGCAATTGTAGGATCAATTAGAGGTCTATTGGAAGCAAGAGAAGGACAAGGAGGTGCCACTGAAGTCAAATATCCTGAACAGAACTGCAAAGCTTGAAGCCCTACGACATGCTCTCGCGAGGTATCAAGCACATCCTATGTATGGTTCAATTCCGCTGTGATGGATTTCCATTGGTTGTGCTGTACAGATTTTATATTGCTACAGAGATATGGTGAATGGCTAATGCGCATGCACGGTACGCGATCGCGCACATAGCTCTGCCCACACGTGCGATGTGCATGCCCTGCGCACTTCATTAGGGATGCGTCTTTCGCACGCCACCTCCGAGATGGGCGTTAGATTACTAAGCTGTCCACAGACCTTGCAAGGCTTGCCAGTCCCCATAAAGCATTTGTGAGGAGTTGCATGTCACGTGACTTTCTCCTCTTGTACTGTAGTAGAATACTACTTCTGCAGTTTCTACACTACAATTATCTGCATTAAGACTTTGGCGGGGTCTTTGGTGATGAAGTCTGAACCTTGAAGGCGTTCTGTAAGCCGCACAAGTAGATCTTCAGTCAATGAGCGAAGACTGAAGAGCTGTGGCAACGAATGTCCTCCTTATATACAAGTCCAGAGGACGCATGAGTAAGCAAAGAAAAGGAGAGTATGTGATCTACAGTACGCTGAATAAGATGATGGTGCGAGGATGGTGTAAGTATCGCACCATAGTCTAGAGAAATCCAGACAAGTCTGGAACAGCGTAGAACGCACTACAAAGATGTCCGGATGCTAAAGTACAGGCGTATCGTAGAACTGTCCATAGAACTACCATATCAGGCATATGAGAAGGATCGTCCATGCGGTGCTACACCGCCACCATGCAGCGCTCTGCCGCCCACCATGCGGTGCGTCACCGCCACAGTGCATGTCCGGATCTGGTATGGCCAGTACACAAATCCGGAAGTTTAACACTCCCACTCGTTCAAGCTGTGGAGGACACTAAACCAACTCCCTTTGTGAAGCGTTCCAATACACTATAGGGCACGTTCTTCGTCAGAGAATCAGCTAGTTGGTCCTTTGTAGGTATATAGAAAATCTCGACACTTCCGAGTTCGACTTGCTCGCGAATGAAGTGATACCGAGTTTCTATATGTTTTGTTCGACGATGTTAAGAGCCAGGCCGAAGGGCAGAGGGCCGGGGTAGGGCCGGAGTTCGGGTTCGGAGTTCGGACTTCGGGCCTGGGGCAGGGAGGACTTCGGCGAAGCTATTAGCAACGCCTCGAGCTACTCGCCTGGTGTCCTCTATTTGCAGGGTGGGATCGCACAACCGGGTGACCGGAGTTCGGACTTCGGAGTTGACGGGGAACGAGTGTATTGGATCGGATAAGAGGAAGGGAGTGGTTACAGGGGGCTTGACGAGAGGGCTAACGAGATGGTAACGAGATAGTTAACGGGCTAGTAACAAATATCCGAACTGAGGAATGCGGACATTCCAGGCGGGCTTAAATACTACAAGGGTATGAACGAAAAGGGGCAGGGGTCCGGAGCTGATCGAACTTCGGACGGACATGAGGGAAGTCCGATATCCGGAGGTCGGAGTTCCGACAGCCCCGAGTGAGACCTAACGCTACAAGAATACCTGAAACTGGTGAGAGGGCGGAAACAAGAAAAGACCGAAAGAGCATAAGGCGTGCTGTCGGGAGGAGTAAAGGGCCGAGGTCCATGGCCGGAGTTGCGCGGAGTTGAGGACCGGAGTTCGGAGTAGGCCCGGAGATGGCACTTGTACGCACGGTCGTAACAGTGCCTCCCCTTTTAGGACCGAACCCTTGAGGTCCTCTAGATCCGATCGGTGATTCCATCGGAGGTCGGAGTTAAAAACTCCAGCTGGTGTCAGGGTCGGACTTCACCTCTTGAACTCCAACCACACCAACACCCCAGCACCTTCGACCATGCCCGCCAGCAAGACGACCGCGCGACCAGCCCGACCGAGTCGGAGCTGGAGGCCCAACTCCGGGCGAAGCGGGAGAAGAAGGCCCAGCGCGAGGCTGAGGAGCGCGCGCGGCGAGAGGCGGAGGAGGCCGCGGCGCGCGAGGCGGAGGAACGCGACAGGAGGAGGAGGCGCGGGGGCAGGCGGAGCCGGCGGCGCGCGAGTCGGCCGGAGGAAGAGGAACGGACGGAGGGTGAGGTGTGAGCGGGTCCGAGGTGACCCCCAGGTAAGTCCGGTCCGCGGAGGTCGGAGTTCGGAGTTGGGGCCCATGACTTGTTTTTCCAGTGAGCCCTGCCGGGTCTGCAAGACCCGGGGGTCCCCTGCGTGTTCAAGCGGGGGCGCACCTCGGTGCCGCTCCTGCCAGCAGGAGCGGAAGTCCTGCGTGGGCGCGCAGGGCTTGCCGGAGGCCCTCCAGGCCCGGCACGACCGGAAGACGAAGAGGCGAAGACGGCGCCCCGCGTCGCGGATGACGAGGAACCGGAGGCGGAGGAGACCCCGAACCACGGTCTCCGCCGAAGAAGAAAACCGCGGGGCGAAGGGGAAGGGAAGGGCGCCGGAGCAACTAGCTCCGGTCGCGTCGGGTCCGGTGTCCGGAGTTCGACATCGGAGGTGGTCCTTGGGCCACCAACCCGGAGAGGGGCTGTCTTCGGACGGCCTCCTGTTGCGCCTCCTTACGGAGGTGCAACAACTCCGGGCCACCATGGCCCGTCACGAGCGGCGGCTAGATGCCGTCACTCAGGCCATGGGGGTGCTGGGGACAAGCTCCAGCTTGTCACCCCGGTGGTGCAGGATGCGAGGAGCGCGGGCGGCCCTGGAGGAGTACCTCCAGGCGTGGGCGAAGAGGAGGACGGGGAGTACGAGGAGGGGTCCGAGGACGCGGAGGGTCGAGGTGGGGAGTTCGGAGGGAGCGGAGGAAGAAGGGCGGAGTTGTAGTCCGAAGTCCGGGATCGGACTTTCGGAGTAGATAGTTGTAGATAATAATGAACTTTTTCTTGCCTTGCTGCGTGCTACAAGTCTGAAGGCAGCGAATCCAGAGGTCCGGGCTTGTCCGGGTAACTCCGGTGGAAGTCCGAGACCAACTCCTGCGCATGCCCGAGCTCTGTAGCTAGTATCCAGGAGTTTCTTCATCGGTACCTTCATAGCCAGCCCATCGGACTAGGTAGAGGAGTTTACAGGTGCGCCGCCGCCGGTCTATCTTGGAGTCCAAAATCTCCGAGATTTCATACTCCGGTTCTCCATCCACTATGACCGGAGTGGCGGAGGTTGCGTACATCCGGGGATGGAGTTCGGAGTTGCGGGTTCCAGCTGGGAGACATGGAAGACCGGGTGGACCGCGCGCATGGAGTCCGGAAGTCGGAGGGTGAAGGAGTGAGTTCCGACCTTAGCGATGATGGTGTATGGCCTGAGGTACTTTTCGGAAAGCTTCTTGGAGGGCGCGTCGAGCGGATGTGCTCCGCGCGGACATAGACCTGATCACCGACTTTGAAGTCCGGGGCTGGTAGGCGGTGTTTGTCCGCTTGCTTTTGGTACCGGACCTGGGCCTCAGCAATGGTGGTGCGGAGTACTGCGTGGAGCTCATCAAGGTCCACGGCATATTCTCGGGCGCGGGTGGAGTGAGGTCCCGTTCTGGGTGTACGGAGATCGCAGGGTTGTAGCCCTTATTGGCGAAGAAGGGCGAGACACCAGTGGTTGCATTCGGGCGTTGTTGTAAGCGAACTCCGCGAGGGGTAGGAGGCGGGACCAGTTGTCTTGCTGGTAGTTGCAGTATATCCGGAGGTACTGCTCCAGCGTTTGGTTGACTCGCTCGGTTTGACCGTCGCCTTCGGGGTGGTAACCGGAGGTGAAGTGAAGGCGCATGTCAGGGCCTTTCCGAGTGAGCGGAAGAAGTGGGAAACGAACTCCGAACCCGGTCGGACGTGACGTTGAGATGGAACTCCGTGCTTGGAGAAGACGTGCAGGACAAACAAGTCCGCAAGCTCCTGGGCGTTGAGCGTATCGTGCGTTGGGATAAAGATGGCTTGCTTGGTGAAGTGATCTACCACAACGAGAATTGCCGTGTAGCCTCCGGAGTTGGGGAGTTGCTCGATGAGGTCCATGGAGATGGAGTTCCAGTGGCGTTCGGGGATCGGAGTTGTTTCAGCGTACCGTAGGGAAGGTGCCTGGGCACCTTGGCGCGGGCGCAGGCTGTACAGGACTTGCAGTAGTCGCGGACTAGGAGTCGGAGTCCGGGCCATGCGTAGTCCCGAAGAATCAGGGCCTGAGTCTTGTTCTGGCCCAGTGTCCTGCGGTCGGGTGGTCGTGACGGGATCGGAGTACACGGAGTCGGAGGTCACCAATGTCCGGTACATAGATACGACCGTTGAGTCGGAGCCAGCCTTCTTCATCCTTGGACCACCGGGAGTTGCCTTTGGCTGCAAGTGCGAGGCCTTTGGCAAGCTCCGGAGTTGGGGACTCGGAGTTGAGGGCTGACCGGATGTCAGATCGGAGTTGTTCCTCATCCAGGAGGAACGAGGCTCGGAGTACGGGGCACTGTAAAAACGGTTGCGCGAAGGGAGGAAGCTAGCTGTTCCTGCGTAAACACCGGCCGGAAGTTGTGTGGGTTGACTACAGCGTAGTCACCATCCCCTCTTTTGGGTAAACGTCCGGTCTGCGGGTTAGAGCGTCTGGCTTCGCGCCTAGCCTCCCAGGGCGGAAACGGATGACCAGGTTGAACTGCGAGAGGTACTCCGACCATCGGGCTTGGCGGCAGGTAAGGAGTTTGGTAGTGGAAAAGTACTCCAGGTTCTTGTGGTCCGTGACCACGTCGATCGGAGTTCCGGATCCTTCAAGGTAGTGTCGCCAAGTCTTAAATGCTTCAAAGATGGCTAGGAGTTCCTTGTCGTGCGTGTCGTAGTTCAACTCCGCTCCGGACAAGGTGCGGGAGTAGAATGCGACCGGGTGGAGTTCACCGGAGTCGGACGTGATAGAGAGAATGCCGGCGATGGCGTAGTCCGACGCGTCAGTTTCAACCGTGATTTGGCGGTCAGGGACCCAGTGGTGGAGGACTGGCGCGGTCGTAAACGCCTTCTTCAGGGTGTCGAACGAAGTCCGGCACTTCTCGTCGAAGTTCCAGGGAACTCCCTTGCGGGTCAAGCGGGTAAGCGGCAGGACGATCTCGGAGTAGTTATGGATGAATCTCCGGTAGAAGTTTGCAAATCCAAGGAAGGACTGGATGTCCCGGACCTTGCGGGGTTCAGGCCAGTCTAGGATAGCTTTCACCTTAGATTCCGCCATAGTGAGACCATCCGGAGATAGGATGTAACCGAGGTACTCCACGGAGTTGGTGTGGAATTCGCACTTGTCCGCACGGCGTACAAGTGGTTCATCCGGAGTCGTCGGAGTACCTCCCGGACATGTTTCCGGTGTTCGTCGGGGTTGTCGGAGTACACCAGGATGTCGTCCAGGTAGACCACAACGCATACGTCTAGAAGGTCCGCAAAGATCTCATTGACGAAGCGCTGAAAAGCCGCAGGCGCGTTGGAAAGTCCGAAGGGCATAACAAGCCATTCAAACGAGCCGTAGCGGGTACGGAAGGCTGTCTTCCACTCATCTCCGGGGGCTATTCGGACCAGGTTGTACGCGTGTCGGAGGTCAATCTTGGTGTAGATTCGGGCCTTCCGGGGTGCATCTAACAAGTCCGAAATGAGTGGGAGCGGATAGCGGTCTTTGCGCGTAATTTTGTTGAGTCTGCGATAGTCCACACACAGCCGTAGGATCCGTCCTTCTTCTTCACGAAGAGGACCGGAGCTCCGCAAGGGGACTTTGAGGGCCGGATGAACCCCGAGCGGAGGTTCTCCTCTATGTACTCCCGGAGCGTCTCCAGCTCCAGTTTTGATAGGGAGTAAATCGGACCAAGCGGAGGGGTAGCACCGTCCTCGAGTTCAATCTTGAGGTCGTAAGGGCGGTGCTCCGGTAGGACGTCAGCCTTGTTCTTGCTGAAGACGTCTGCAAAGTCATGGTATTCCTCCGGAACTCCGGTGAGGTCCGGTGGGGACTCCGAGACGCTGGCAGCACGGCCTTGAAGGGACGTCGCAGACAGATTGAGTGTAAAGCTCTCGGAACCAGAAAGCTTGCAGGCGCGGACAAAGGCCGCAGCACTGACAAGGGATACCTGGGGACGGACTTCGGGAGTTCGGAGTTCGGAGTAGTCGGAGTAGGCTCCAGGAGAGCCTTGGAGTTTCGCGCGGTACCGGGTCAGATACAGGACGAGTCAGGGGTGCGGTTCGGAATTGAATGCTGTGCTTCTTCCAGTCAATCAACGGATTGTAGTCGGAGAGCCAGCTGTATCCCAGAACGGCGGACACAGACTTGTCGAGCGGAGTGACATAAAAGTCAACAGAGATGACTTCTCCCGAAGGGAAATGTAACGGAAGGGTTGCCTTTTGCGTGATGGTGTGGTTAGATGAACCATCAAAGAGTTGCAGACGGAGGGGCGGAGTTCCGGAGGTCGGAACTCCGTGCTTGGAGACAAAGTCCGAGTCGAGGAAGCAGTGAGAGGAACCAGAATGAATCAGAGCAGGGAACGGAGTGGAGATAGAATCGGAGTACAAAAAAACTATGAGGGAAGACGGGTCGGAGAGAGCGGACGCGTTGAGTCTAAGGAACGGATCCGCGCGGGGAAGTTCAACGCAGCTTTCTCCACGCGCGGAGGTTGGAGGGCTGCGGACTAGTTTTTTGGTTCCTCCGGAGCCTCAGGGGCTTTCGGAGGTCCTTTCGGAGTTGCCTCGGTGTTGGCCTGGGCAGCTCGGGCCTTGGCCGCGGACGAGGTCTTCTTGGGGCAAGCTCCGACCATATGTCCGGGCTCACCGCAGAAGAGGCAGAGATTGTTGGCGAAACGGCGCTGCCTTTCTTCTTGGGTTAGCTTACCATCCTTGCCCAGCCTGTCGGAGTAGGGCTTGGAGGGTTTGGCCGACTTGGGAGGGCCACTGGGGGACCTGCCGGACTTGGCTGGAGTTGCCGCCGGGTTGGGCATGGGGTTCTGGGGAGCCTTCTGAGAGGAGTAGGACCTTGTGTCGGGGTTCAAGGTCCTGTTGCCGGACTTGGTGGGGGCCGAGTGCTCGCGCGACTGTTCAGCCTTGCGCTCCCAATAGCGATGGTCCAGTGACTGTGCGAGGTTGCGCAGGCCTTCCAGCGTGTCGGGCTTGCCGACCTCGGAGATGCGGTCCTTGAGGTGAGCCGGAAGCCCCTTGTAGAACTGGTAACGGAGGGCGGCGGTACCCCAGCGGACTTGGGTGGCCAAGCGGTTAAACTGAGTAATGTACCGTGTAATCCGCTGGTTGTCGGCCATGCGGAGATTCTCCAAGTCGTGCTCCGCAGTTCCGGTAGCGTCGTAAGGTCCGAAATTAACCCGGAGTTCATCCTGGAAGGCCTCGTAGGAGTACAGGAAAAGCGGAGGCTCCTCGGAGTAGCCTTCTAGGAGGTAAGGCTCGAACCACTGTAGCGCAGTGCCCTTGAGGTAGGACAGCGCATAAGTGACTTTGCGCTCTTCGGAGTCGAAGGTCCGGGGCCGCGCCTTGAAGACCAGTTCCAGCTGAGCGAAGAAGGCCCTAAGCTTGCTGGGGTCCGAACCGTCAAAGGTGTCCGGGTCTCGGACATTGTCGCGCTCACGAGGTCTTCCGGTCGGAGTTGGCACCTGAGCGGGCTGTTGGAGCGTCCGAGCAAGGAGCTCAATGGCTCCCGCGAGTTGCTGGGATGGATCCAGTGGGTGCGGAGTGTTGGGGGGCTGAGGGGGAGCCGCCTGAGGATTAACCGGAGGGTTGAGGAAGGGGTTGTTTGGGCTACTCTGCGCGGACAGCGGGGGCGGGGAGCGGACTGTGGTTTCTCCGGGGAGGTCCTGTCCCAGTAGATGTGAAGGCACCGGGACTTGGACCCTCGTCGGAGTAGTCGGAGTACGGGGTGCGGCTGGATACGATTGCCGAGGGACTCGCGAAGAGAACCCGCGGAAAGCTTGGTCGGGGTTGGACGGAGGTTGGCGATCCATGGCGAGTACTCGGGGTGAGTTCGGATATACTGTTAGGGGCCAGGCCGAAGGGCAGAGGGTCGGGGTAGGGCCGGAGTTCGGGTTCGGACTTCGGACTTCGGACCTGGGGCAGGGAGGACTTCGGCGAAGCTATTAGCAACGCCCCGGGCTACTCGCCGGGTGTCCTCTATTTGCGGGAAGGGGATCGCACAACCGGGTGACCGGAGTTCGGACTTCGGAGTAGATGGGGAACGAGTGTATTGGATTGGACAAGGGATAGGGGACTTAGCGAGCGGGCTAGCGAGGTAGTAAGGAGGTGGTTGACGGGAAGGCAACGGGAGGTAACGAGAAAGTTAGCGAGCTAGTAACGAGAAAGTAACGAGATATCCGAACTAAGGAATGCGGACATTCCAGGCGGTCTTAAATACTACACGGGCAGGAGCAGGAAAGGGGCAGGGGTCCGGAGCTGATCGAACTCCGGACGGACGTGGGGCAAGTCCGATATCCGGAGATCAGAGCACCGGAGTTACCGATGTCCGGGGTCAAGGTCGATCAGCCCCGAGTGAAACCTAGCGTTACCAGAATACCTGAAACTAATGGGAGGGACGGTAACAAGGAAAGACCGAAGGAGCAATAGGCGTGCTGTCGGAGGAACAAAGGGCCGAGGTCCATTGCCGGAGTTGCGCGGAGTTGAGGACCGGAGTTCGGAGTAGGCCCGGAGATGGCACTTATACACACGGTCGTAACAGAGCCAAAAGATCAGTGTTCGGAGTCACCTGTGACGGGTCGAAGAACATCTTGAGAAGCCGAGTTCTTCTGCTTGTTCCGGTGTGATTTGCCATCAATGTTCCCCCAATCAAGTCGTAAACGAGTTGTGTCTAAGAGCTGTTGATGACACATTAGAGGTCCATCGCATCACCCCAGGTGACAACCGTGCAAGGGTCTTTGAAAGGACATTGGAAGTATACTCGCAGTGGAGAGCTTGCATTTTAGTTGAAGACATGGTAGAACAGTAGAACATCAAGAGGTGGATTGGACAACACAGAGTCTAAGAGAGCTACATCATCAACACGACTGGACCCCGGAGCTAGTAGATGAATAAGTAAGAATAAGATACTACACTACGAAGACTGGCAATGGTCTGCGCCGGGCTAGCAATAGGAGTGCTGCAGCAACAAAGGATTGGGGAACGAAGCTTTATAAAAGGAGGGTCTGAGGGTTTGAGAATGGGAGTGGTATTTGACAGCTTTCAGCACAGGCGGGAAGGAGCATTCCCGGAAGTTGTGACAGCTGATGGGGTGGGAAAGTAGATGAAGAGAGGGTAGAGGGCAAGGGGGACTGGTCGCATTCGCGCACGGGACACCTGGGTTGCCGACGCAGCTACACAGATAGCGAGGCGCATAAATAACGGACGAGCGGGAAAGCAGGTGGGTAGCTCGACGAGAGGGTGGTATCAGTGTACGCTGGGACTGGAAACATGGCAGGTCAGGCTGCGAGGGGTATGAGTCGACCGATAACGATAGTTAAGGCGAGCTACTCACCCACACCGGTGTCCGTAGCAAATAGGACGAGAACCCGGCCTTATGCTATAACACAGTAGCCGTTGTAGCCCTCTATACGGTCCTCGTTGACGGGTGGGGAGTAGGCAACGCGTGCAACAAGTACATCACGACCTTGCGACGATGAGTGGGGTGGTGAACTGCCAGAGGTAGAATCTGCCGCGGAGACTCCACGGAATACATCCTCTGAGCTGGAAATGAAGATTGAGAACTCGTCCATCAGCCGGAATCAAGGGAAGGAAGACGAGATATGGAGTATGTTTGCGGATAGCGATTGTCAGCGGAGATGCGACATAGCAATGAAAATCGCAAGTTTTAAGGGAGGACGATTCAGCTATTGTTCAATAGGCCGTAGAGTGTTGCATACACAGGAGCGGACCCGCAGCTAGCCCCTTACAATGGGGCGAAGGGCCTGAGTGAGGCCTGAGCGGGACGCCTTTTGTGAGCTAAAATCAGCTCACAATCAATGACGGCACCTCGCCTCGATGTTGCAAGGGCATCGTAACTTAAGCGTGCGCCACGTCAGAGACGCCGAGCATGAGTGCTCCGGAGTCGCACCTTGTCATCTGAAGCGCTGAACACCGGCCGTTTACAGCAAGTCTCGGAGAGTATGTCGAAAAGTAAGTCGTAACTGACGTGGTAAAATTCAGAAGTGAGACTGGAAAGAACCAATGTTCTGCATCTAACGGCGATAGCATTCAAGTTGCGTGAGCTGTGGGATTGTGAGGTCGACGCGAGATCGGCCGCTGATTACGTGAGGGATCTACGAGATGGCTGTCACAACGTCAAGCAGGATACAAGCGCTTGCGAACCTCTGGGACACAAATACACCTTGTTTATCCCTGCTTGGTCAAACTAAGCGATCGCCGTTTGTCGCGTCTGGCCCCTCCTTATGGAACTCGCCTTCTTCAATTCGTCCTTTGTTCACCTGAAATGGTCCAGCAGCTATCTGCAAACAAACAGACGGAGCCAAAGTACTTCGCGCCATATAGCAAAGATAGTGCGCGACCCATAGTCGGATCTCGTTTCTTCGTCGAGCTTTTTGTCATCGTTGCTGGCCTACGTCCGTGCTGAGACATGGTCGATCCTACATACCCTCTGTTCCCCATCTTCGCTTTCGTGGGGGTTGTCCTCGCTATCATCCCTCTTCCTTGGCATCTTGAGGCTTGGAACTCTGCGACTTGTTACTACATGATGTGGGCGTCGCTCTCATGCCTGAATGAGTTCGTGAACTGCGTAGTGTGGGCTCACGATGCGGTCGACCGTGCACCTATATGGTGCGAGTTCTGTGAGCCCTTTCTGGCCGTCTCGAGGATATGCCATATCTCATTCCCACTCTCTAAGCGACGCGGGTTACGATCGCAACCTCCGTCGGCATCCCTGCGGCGGCAATGTGTATCAACCAGCGGTTGTATAGTATATCCCGAGTGCAGGCGGTAATGATAACGAGAGCGGAGGTAAGTACTCTGGGTTAGTGAGTTTTTTATTGTCGTTGACAAAGTCATGCAGAAACGACGTGCTGTACTTCTCGACACCTTTGTATGCGTCTTGTTTCCCATTGTAATCGTGGCTCTATGTCAGTTCATCGTAATGTTCCATAAGCTGATGCTGAGTGTGACTTTCTATTGCAGCGTATGTCGTACAAGGACATCGCTATAATATCCTTGAAGAACTCGGTTGCTTTCCGGCGCTCTACAATACCCTCCTGACGTATTTCCTCGTAAATTGGTGGCCCCTCGTCCTGGGACTCATCGCGTCTGTATACTGCGGTATGTGAGCACAAGTACGAGCACGTTCAGACAGGTCTGATCGCTCTTTTCAGTCCTCTCTCTCCTTGAATTCAATCGGCGCCGTGCGCAATTCAATGAATTTCTTTCGTCCAACAAGTCTTCACTTACATTAGGCCGCTATTTCCGTCTCATGGCGCTATCTACGACCTCTCTCCTTCTGATGATCCCTGTCTCAAGCTATGGGATTTATCTCAATGTCACCGCACAGCCGCTCGGACCGTGGGTCAGCTGGTCGGACACGCATTTCGACTTCGAGCGTATTGAGCAGATCGCGGCCGTCGCATGGCGAAGCAGCCGGACGTCCGTCGTAGTGCACGAGCTCAACCGGTGGCTGTCCCCTGCGTGTGCTTTCATTTTCTTCCTTTACTTCGGAGTTGCGAGCGAGGCGCGCAGGAACTATTACAAGGCTTTCTGGTACGTCTTGGGCAAGTTCGGTGTCATGCCAGCAACTCGTAACGAGAAAAGTGGCCTGCAATCTCTTCGGTACGTGCTACACTCACCTCGATCGTACGTTTGCGTGTCTGAATGCGTCCTACTGCAGCAATATGCCCACACCAGCGAAGTTCTTGCCATCTTCAGAATCTTTGCCTCCCTACAGCTATCCTAAGCCACCGCGTATGGAGCAAGGCCCCCTGAATCCTGGATCCTACTCATCGTCCATTCGCTCCTTCCACGACGAGAAGGATCTGAGCACATACCGCATGCTCGAGAGCACTACCACACTTGCTGCGGGAAGCACTACGCCCATATACGACCGCTTCTCCCGCAGAGACCCCGCAGACTTCCCGCAGGACGCCGTTCCGCCGCTTCCCTTCTCCCACTCGTTGAACGTATCGCCCCTCTCGCCTACTGACATTACTGTACGCTCCCCTACGGACTCGGTCTTCAGCTATAACTCGGAGCAGTCTGCCGTCTCACTGTCTTACACGGACATCGAGTCTGCATACGGGGCACGTGTACCGTCGTTCGTCTCGCTCCGGGTCGAGCATTCTTCCGAGCCGCCGACGCCGCTCAATCTGCATCATGTCACTGCTTGAGTATCTCCTCGCACAGATTAGTTAAGACTCGGCCGACTTCTGCTGTATCGATAGATTTGCGCAACCGTATTCTGTCCTTACCGTCTTTGAATGTATTGTATCCATCTCCGTCCCGAAGTCTGTCGCGGATCATGTATGATGCAGTGGTACCGAGGAATGAGAAAATGCATATGGTACGTATCACTGAGTACAAATTTCAGTGTCATCTTGATCCAAAAAGTCTTGATCCCGCTGAAGGAGTCACACTCCTTGCGTTGACGCTCATGTCATGTCTAGTCTGGGCAACCTGAAATACTCGGACAGTCGCCTGGCGTGCGATATTGATCTGCGGGAGGAGAATCGCTCCTCAAGAGAATGCATCGAGTTCAGCATCGCCTTATGGTGGTGCGAAACCTTCCAATCAGAGGAGATGAAGCTCTGAAGTCAAGGATCATTTCGAGTAGCTGTCAGACGCGGTGCAGGAAGCATTCTATCACGATGCGCGAACAGTTGCAGTACTGCTAAGATCCTAACAGGCTAACACCCGCTGTGCTGATGGTGTGCTGGCTCCGTAGTGTGACAGTATCCACAGCGTGATCGTCCAACTCAACGCGACCAGTCACATCATGTGACAGGGTGTCTCGACGCGTTGGCAGTGGCGTCCAGCTGCCACGCACCTCTTCCAGCTCCGGCCAAGCTGCTCATCCGCATTCCTGAAGGTCCGGTGCCTACGCTTCAGTGCTCTTCATACTTGTCTCTCTTCAGCTGTTCACATGAGTATTCTCTGTTCACATGAGTCTTCTCTGCAGCTGTGTGTATGATCTGAACTTCTCGCGTTCACTGCTCTGTGTCGTGCGCGAACCTGACATTGAGCGGATCACGCTGATGCAGTGACATACTGTACTGTACAGTACCCTATGCGGCCACCATCTAGTTGGCGCGCCTTTCTGCAGCTCTAAGCGTTCTGGGCTCTCAGCTTCTCGATGCCTTCCCTCTCTGAGGAGTCGGCCCATTGCTCTGTTGGTGTTGTCTTCTACCCTTCACCGCTCCTGTCCCTTCTGCTGCTTCCACTCCTTCTGTTGCACTTACCCTTCCCTCCCCTGTTCACGCTCTGTTTCAGCTATTGTCTTCCAACCTATCGGGGTTTTGCTTATCAGACGCGACCGTTTTCACTTCAGATCATTGATCGTCAACTACAATGTCCCGATACATACCGAACTAAAACTCTCCGCCGCCGCTCTGAAGCTGCAATTAACTCCCTTCAGTGTCACACAAATATCCGTGGGAGTGGTAGTATGCCTGCTCGATAGCTGGATGCACCCACTCCATGCCCGAAGGACGAATTTCACTCGTCATTCCATCGCGCATGAAATTGAGGTGTGTATGTGCACAAGAAGCTCGCTTACATTGATGTATGGCTACTCGACAACAACCCTACAGGCACAAAGACCGCACAATTGGACAGTATCCCATTCCAGTGGGACGTAGCGGAAGAGTATGACAGGAGAGACGATTCGTCAATGACATTCTGGAACCAATCCATAGCAAATTTGTGGGTAAAAGGAGCGTAGTCATGAAAAGTTAGGGCTGCCGTCAAGGTAAGACTGCAGCTCGTTGAGTAGAGAGCAAAGGTTAGGCTCTGGAACTCCCGAGCGCCACAACGACTGATCGCGAGGCTTTATGGAGGTGAGATCGAGTGGACCGCGGAAGGTTCACGAGGGTATCGCGGGGTGTGTTAGTCGGAGCACTGAAATATGGCAGAATGGGAAGGTTGGTTTAGACAGAAACTGGTGAGTGGTACGTTGTCCGTCAGCAACACTCCCAGCGGTCACTTACAGAGATCACTCACTACAGCCAACGAGTCCGTGTAGGACGTCGCCGATGGCCTTAGGCAAGGGATGATAGCGATGCCAATATGCACAAGCGAAGGGGAGGGGCGAATGTACATTCCTGAAGAGCTACATCTGGAAGTCGCGAAAGTGTCATGGTCAGTCAAGTGCAGCGCCGAAGTTAGTTGACGTACGTCTAGGGAGCAGGTCCGTTTCCGAGAGTCCATTGGAGAATATATATCGCTAATAATTTAGGGAGGATCCCTGGCTGGGACTGAGGTGAGTACAACGCTGCAGTTCAACAATTGAGGACACTCACCGAGTGGTCAGGCGATCACACAGTATACCCCTGCTCTAGATGGACTATCCTCGTTGACAGGGATATGGCCGTAGACGGTGTCGTCTAGCGGCCTTTCTGGCGCGAGCGTGATGGTGGTGAAGTCGAATTCGTCCATTGGAATACAGAGCGCGATGGACTGGAAAGCGGTTGTTGTTGCAAGTAGCACAGAGGCGGGGGGCGGGCGATCACGGTGAGGCACAGGACTCGAAGAAAGGCTGAGAAGGATACTTGGTGAGTGATTCGTAGTGCTGCAGGGTTTAGTAGTGGGAGCAAAGCAATTGTTCTGTCTCCTGACGGTGTTTGCGTACCTGCTGGCACATCGTTTGCTACTGGTTTAACCGGTCGGAACACATTCCAAGAGCGCCGCTGTGCAAGGGCCACACGATACCATTAATAATGCATGCCTGCAGTTCCAGCGTAGCCATAAGCTTGCTCATAGGCTTGTACCCCCATATGACCGATCGTGAGCGACAATGGCTGTAGGTACGAGCTGCTGAATACTGCCATTGTCGTCCAGATTAGGAAGGTCGTCTAGGCGCTTTTCAGTACGAGGCTGCAGGTCGCCAAGGTAGCTCATTATTGATGCTCATCCCGTGTTCATGCGAGGTGGAAGCCAGCTAGTAGTCGTTGAAACAGTCCTGAGACTTTTGAATATTGAGTAGGAGCAGACGCTATTCATGTTTATGGATGGTGTTGCGAATATGTCTGGTTGAATAAACATTCTGAGGCCACATACACTCCGTGGCCGCAAGTGCCTGCTCTTTGGTCGACTTTTGCTCGCCGCCATCGAAGACCTGGGGTAAAGCGCGGCCCTCCGCTGGATCCGTACCACAACCCATCGTCCTGAGACGACATACGTAAATTCTGTTTGTTCTTGGGCACATTTAATCTCCATCCGAGCAGCTGCCGTGTATAGATACCATGCTATCGGTTCGCGCGCACTTTGCGTGACTGTGCCCCCAACTACGAGAACTTCCTGAATCGAGAGGCAGTCCGATTATTTGGTCGACGCTCGCATGCAAATAATAGATCCGGGAACACCCAGTTAACCGTTTTATTCATTGTTCTTGGGCTTGAGCCTATGACCGTAGGACGCAATCGCCCGATCTTATAAGGAGCAATGCGCAATGCACCTCTGCAACCTTCCCAGCCAAACGCACATCTTCACCCGTAGAGCCATCGCCAGCAAGAGCCGTCCCGGGCCATAACTTATTGCCTTTTGGGCGACATGGACGCTTTCTCCTCTATCCCCGAGTTTCTCGAGTCCGACGCTGCTCGGACTGCAGATGCGCCTGCGTCGCCGTCCACGGAGTCAGGCGTGCCAGTGAACTTCGAGTATATCAACAACAACTACTCCCATTCGTGGTGCACTATCGCCTGAATACCCCCGCATAACCGTCAGTCGCTTCCTGATCACGCTTCACTACAGGATCCTGACCTCGCCTTCTCACAGACAATCAACGCGGGCGGGAATGCTCCCATCCCTTCGACTCGCAACGCGACAGCTCGCCGTCTCCTTTTGAACTATCGCGAGTGGTGCTCACCTTCGTCAGCACCCCGCACACTATCACACTCCTTCCGGCCCTCTCTCCGCCGTTTCACAATCATTCCACTCCCTTCTTTTCCTTGGTGACGGTTATTTATTCGCCTCTGAAGTCATGATTTTGTATCGACGACGAACTATAGCATCCCCGAGTCAGTCGGATGAGTAGTAGTACTCAGCCTGTGCATACGTAGCTCTCTGCGCTTGTACCTTGTATCGATTTTTTCAACAACTCCTGTCATTGATCAAACGTTTGACCCTGTGAGATGCGAGAAGCTGGCAACAGGCTCACCGACGTAGGCTACGCGCCTTCCCATAGCAAGTGGGACTAGATAGTCCCTCACAGTCACAGTATTCGCAGCGTTGCAGCGAGCAGAATGTAGCCGCTGACTAGTATTAGCTCTCAAGTCTGGCCATGAATGCTCAACGAAGCATCGTGTTTCTGTTAGAATTCGACGACGACAGCCTCAAGAGACGCAGACCCGAAAGCACTGGTGGGGCAATGCGCGGTAACAGTGGCATCCTCCTGCAGTCTCTATGCGCACTCGTGGAGGAACAACGGGGACAGTCAACCATCCAGTGAAGGACAGATTACTGTGGGAGGTGAGTCAGACCACAATCGACTTCCTGGCGAGCGTGACATGAGGAACAAAGAACGTCACACCCAAGTCACACAGCATTATGCCAGACGGGATGAACGGACATCTAAGCGCGCAGCCTTCTCCAAGGGCCCTTTGTGCTACTTGCCATTGTTTCGAAGATGATAAGCCATGGGCACCTTCGTGCAGAGGCAAGAAGGCTCTTCGCCGCTCTGGTGCATTCGCCATGTTATCTCCTCTCGTCTCTCAGCCGGACCCAACCTACCCGCTCTTTCCTATCTTCGCATTCTTTGGCTTCATACTTGCTCTCGTCCCGCTGCCATGGCATTTCCAGGCGTGGAATGCCGGAACATGCATCTACATGCTCTGGGCCTCCTTGGCTAGCCTCGTCGAGTTTGTTGACTCGATCGTCTGGAACGGCTCTCTCAAAGACGTTGCGCCTGTCTGGTGCGATATCTGTAAGGAGCCCCGCCATACTCCGTGTACCTGAACGCTGACGTTTCCCGACAGCGACCAAATTCTTGATTGGTGCCGGCGTTGGCATACCGGCGTCATCTTTGTGCATTGCGAGGCGTCTATATAAGATCACTTCCGTTAGCACCGTTTCCATCACGCGGAAGGAGGTTTGTCTACTTGAGCTTTCTGCCAGCCTCCCTGTACTGATAGGCAACAGAAACTTCGTAGCGTATATATCGATATCGCAATTGCAATAGGTGTTCCGATCCTTGTGATGGTCCTCCGTAAGTTGCATGTACGTACGTTCAATACGTCCTTCACTCATATGAATCCCATCAGACTATGTCGTTCAAGGTATTATGAGCATTATCAGCAAGTCAGCGCATATGCTGACTAGGATGCAGGCCACAGGTACAACATCATCGAGAATGTTGGCTGCACGCCAGACATTTGGAACACGGTTCCGGCCTATCCATTAGTCTTCATGTGGCCTGTCCTCTTGGGTTGCATCACGTTTGTGTATTCTGGTGGGTATGCACCTTCACCTTATTTTCTGCATTTGCTGATACAAGATGACATAGCGCTCACACTCCGCACCTTTTACATCCACCGCGTGCGCTTTAATCAAGTACTTTCCTCAAATACATCCCTCACCGTCAGTCGATACCTTCGTCTAATCTTGCTTTGCTGCGTGGAGATGGCGCTCGTCACGCCGCTGGGCGCGTTCAGCATCTACATCAACACCGCCGGCCTGCACATCGCGCGCTGGGTTTCCTGGGCTAATACCCACTACGACTTCTCCTTTGTGGAGCTGTTCCCGACGGCTGTGTGGCAGGCCAAGCTCGCATCCCATGTAGCCATCGAGATGGGGCGTTGGATATACCCCTGCTCTGCTCTTCTATTCTTCATGCTCTTCGGATTCGCAGAGGAGGCGCGCCGTTGCTATGTCGGCGCGTTCTGGAGGGCTGCCACAGTGTTCGGCATTTCTCCCAAGCCCGCTGCTGGTAATGACAAATTAAACGGGTACGCTTCTCCTTTTCTTTCCAAAAGGCTCCTTGTTAATATCCCTTTGGACAGTTTCAAGCGTGGGTTCCAAGCGCCTACTAGCCCTTCGGGTGACACACTTCCGCCGTACACCCCTCCTGCCCACACTCGTAAAAAGCGCACCGACTCTCTTACCTCCTCCTTGGCGCCCACACTTGATCACATTGATGTCGAAAAGGGCCTCCGCCCGCCGTCCACGCACGTCCTCTCATGTTTATCTAACCCCGCCGACAGCGAGTTCGGCTGTCACTCCGACATACAACTTTCGCCTTTAGCGCCCTCGTCAGTGTTTCCTCCCGATGAAGCACACCCCGCGTCCGACTCTGAATCGGAGGCGCACATTTCGATCTCCGACGTGCATCCTGCGAGCAGACCGCCGACACGTGAGTCGCATCCGCAACCCGTCGCGCCGTCTGTCCCTGCAATTCATAGACCCTTCTCTCCGTCTATCGCCTGGCCGCTTTCTACGCTCACCGTACCTCGAAAAGCGTCAGCAGGCTCAATATCCATCATGATCCACACCGAATCGCGGACGTATTGATTGTTTAGACCATCATTCGTTATCCATGGCTGGTCCGAGGCATATAGTCTAGTCATCCAGCCGTTCCGTCCGACAACCAAAGCCATGCTGTATTAGTTCTCGGCTGTTTCTTGTTTGAGCATCCTCCACCTTATATCCTTATTGCCCATCAACCTGAACTCCCCGTGCCGCTCCGTCTACGTCTTGTACTTCATCAGCGTATTGATATAATGCATGTTGCGACCCTCCTTCCCCAGTCGATGCGGCTCCCAGCGAATGCCCTCTAACACGTCATCAGAACTGGCGGGTAGAGGAAGTCTCCTCTATTAGAATAGACCGGCCCGACCACATGCTATCTTGAAGCCCTGGGTATGCAAGCATAGATGAAGTCACGCTTCACACCGCCGAAACGCATCGTTTGCGTCGTTCGTCAGGGCTTCTCGGGCCCTCCTCAAGTCAGGTCTCACAATACAATTCCCATGGTACAGAAGTCACAAGCTGGCTGCGCCGACCGAGGAAATTGCAATCCTTGAGCTCCACGCCCGATGGATGAATAACGAAGTTGATAAGTGAACGCTACAGCAGACGCAAAACCGGCGAAGCGAAAGCGCGAGAAGATATCAGGAATGCGTGAACTGCTCGAGTACCGATGGATACAGCGCACTTGAACGCCACCGATAAGTGGATGCATGTGCGTATAGCCCGAGACCAGCGCTGACACACCAAGCTGTCGCAAGGCACCTCCTCAAGCGATGACGCAGCCTTCGTGACTGCCGTTAGTTCCGACTCGGTCGGCCTCGACGAGGATAGTCTCGACGGGCTGCTCCTCAGCGGGCTCGGGGACAGCGGGGGAGATGGTGAAGAAGGCGTCCATTGCGAAGATGAGGTTCGAGAGGTTGTCAAGCGAGGGAAGCTCGGCGGATTTCAAGTCTTCGAAGACGAGTTCGCTGATGATCACTTGATCCTGCTTCCCAGATATTTATGCGTTTACCTCCGGCCTAGGGACAGAGGGAAGAAGGGCGTTGTGCACTCTATGTCGAGTCTCCAGAAGCCCTGGCGCGCGCTGCGCTCTCTGCAGCTTTGACAATAAGAAGCACCGGTCCGGGCGTATACAGCTCGCGTTCATTGCAACTTAGCTGGAGACGCATGCAGCCAAGGTCCAGATGCTTTTGAGTGCGCACCCACGTCCGCGCTTCCGTGTCAAGTTGAGAGCAATTGACGGCCGTGCTCTTTTGTTCACGGGACGGGTGCCCTGGACGCGTTTTCTGTTCAGGTACTCGGAGTGCAGCGGTAGCGCATTCGCCACAGTAGTCTTATGTTCTCGTCAGCACCGTGCGGTGTGGCGCTGCGCGCAGGCAAACAGGCGACAGAGCCTCCGTCGTGGGCGACTCGTGGTCGCTCGGCAGTCCGAGTCGGCGCTCAGCGTTTCGACATCATGTATGCTCGAGACAGCAGCGCCGACAGTGATATGGGAGTTACTTGCGCCGCAGCCATCCGAGAAGCTGAGCTGTAAGATGGTCTAGAGTGGCATGCAAGGGAGGAAAACACCATCCACATTGATGAGTAAACTCCATAAGTTGATTCATTGATTCGCACCTCTGTCATATCAATTGGCCCTCCGCCGGAGGGTGTGAAAGCCAATCAATGTTCGGCAGCCGCATGAGAACAAAGCAGGGCCTATAGTTGTTTGTGTCAGCGCGCATATGGTAGAACACCTTCGGCTTATAGAGCTACAGAAACACATACTGAAGTACCATGTGAGACTCGTAAGTGACACGGTGATCAGCGTTAAACACAAGCTCGGGATGGACTGAGACGACTTGCGCCTTCTGTGGTCTTTCACGACAGAGAATTTGGGCCCTCGTTCTAGAGACAAAGTGAGGAGGATGGACGAGACAAAGAACGAACCTGACACTGGGCGCTCAGGCTGATGTGCCGATGGACAAGTGGCGGGCCTCAATATTTCCCCGGTGCGCTTGCTAAATGCGCCATACTTGGTACCCTGCGTATACTATATGCCAGCTTAAACCTTGTTTCCCCTAGGCAAACGACGCATGCGGCCTGCTGAGGGAAAGGAGGACAGCCGCATATACGCTTGAACCGCTAGTACTGCGTTCATATTCACATCTGCAGTCTGCCGTCGTGGGAGCGTGAGTGTTCACAATCTTCAAGCCGTTCGCATCCTTGGCCTTCGCCGCTTTGTCTCGCAGCTCTACCGTCATGGATCATGAACGGTGAGCGTGGGTGAGTGCGGAACGTGTGAGCATTGGACGGCGTTACCTGCGAGGGTGGGCATCCTAGTTTGCTAATGTGCTGGTAGTCTTGCGAGAGTGGGTATCGATGGGACGGTCAATACTTGGCTGCGCTGAGTATGTATCTGAGCAAACGGAGGTGAGGGGGCTGAGTTGCGGATGAGCCTGGTCTGGCCGGTCGACTTTGAGCCATCTCAGCAACTCACACGTTCCTTGAAGTACGCCAGCATCAGTGTACCGTTGCAAAAGCCGCTGTGGTGGCGAACTTGTGGTGCTGTACGAGTGCCCCTGCCTGTGTGTACCGTACTATCGTAGGTCCAAAGTTCGCATTCCTCAATCGAGCGATGAACTAGACGTGCTCCATACCCGGGTACGACCCTATCGAGCGCTGTGCGAATGGAAACAATTAATACTTCCTTGAACCTCATATGCCGTGCGTCGCCTTGCCCATGTCCAGGTGCCGGATATGAGCGCGAAAGGGTGAAGAGGACGCTGGGTGCTGAGTACTGCAGGCATCGGGCACTCACACTCGGGTGCATATGGCGATGTGCATCTCACGGAGCCTCGATAAAACAAGCTGGTCAGCATTGAGCCGTGACTGATAGCGCTGGAACAAGGGCCACTGGCAAAAGACGCTGCTCCGTGCCGGAAAAGGCAACTGGTGTGGTTCGAAGCGTTGCGGCGCCTATTACTGACTGAACCAGCTGGCGACAACGTGGAACCGAGAACTCGCCGACTTTGCATGCGCGGCTTGCGTCTTCCAGAAAGGGTTGTGCCGCTGCAGGTGGTTGATCGTATCGATCAGATAGGGAACCTGTAGAAAAGGTGTGCACCGCTTGCTCTTCTGTGTCTGAGCCTTCCGTCTTGTCCTCCAACCGTGCTCACCATGGGCTCGGGGCAGCAAGGCATCCTCGATTGGCGGGGCAAACAAGCCGGTGAACGTCCCTCGCCCATCAGGAATCTACCTAGTGCAAGTAAGACGAGCCTGCTCACAACCGACCGTATTCCGGCATCCGTCCTTCTCAAGCGAGTCATGGAAGAGGTCAGCAACCGCATCCAAGTCTGCGACCACGAACAGTTCTTGGACAAAATTCTTCCAGTCGACGGCGGCGCAGTCGACAAGATCTATAGACTTCTTTTGGAGGACAAGACGTACGACGATGGGCACTGGTGCGGCTTCCCTCAACACGGCGCGGGGTTCAAAGAAGACGACCTATACGAGCCCTTTGTGTCCGTTGCGAACAAGATCGCAGCAGCAGCTAGACACGACGGGGAAGACGAGGAACAGGTCCGGGACGCCTCCTGGGTGGACTATCATCATATGTCTCCGCGGTACCTTAATGCCGAAGGTGCTAAGGTTCGACCGGATTGCCTATTGGCCCTCGGTGCCCTCGCCAAGGTCGTCGGCAACGGCTCTGCTCTTGCGGTGGGTTTCAGCGAGAGCAGCCAAGGTTCACGCTGATGTTCCTTTTAGGAAGACAAGAAGGAAGAGTTGTTTTGGTTGCAGGCCGTTGCTGCTGTCGAGGCCAAGCGCGAAATCCGAGTCAAGGACGAAGAGCTCATCCTGCAACTCCTATGTTATCTCCGCATGATCCTGGTCGAGCAGAAAGATAGGCGCTTCGCTTTAGGTCTGGCCCTCAGCCGTACGCAGATCTCTGTGTGGTTGCAAGACAGGTCCGGGGTCCTCGGAATGAACAAAGCTATCGACATTCATACGGTGCGTCCGGCTGCTTACTCTTCCCTAACGTGACCTGACCACTGTGGGCAGGAACCGAAAAAGTTCATCCAGGTCATCGCTGCGTTCTCTCTACTTCCCGCGCACCGACTTGGGTTTGATCCCACGATGAGATTGGCACGCGAACCATCCGCTCCCATTCACCCATATCGCTTGTGCTCGACGGGACCAGACCAGTTCGACGTTGAGTTGTACAAGAGAAACAACTACTCGACGCAGTGGGTGATCGAGACCAAGAACGGGGTCTACGTGACGTTGAAGGCGTTGAGTCTTCTCCGCACCGACGTGGTGCATGGGAGCGGGTCGATTGTGTGGGCCGTCTTCTTGTATGATGAACGTCATATGGATCCTGGTCAGCGGCAGGTACGGTCCTCTCCGACTTCGCTTTGACGGTACTCTCATCCTCGTTTGGACAGATCTTCGTGCTGAAGCAAGCCTGGAGGCTAGAGGGGATGGCAAACGAGGGAGAACTGTACAGGTCGCTGTGGACCGCGCAAGAAGCCTCAGCCAGTGAAGACGTGCAATACCTAGGCGAGCTGGTGCATGATGAAGACGTGACGATCGACGGCGCGGTCGACAACACTCACAATCTCATACACCGCGGCCTCGAGCCCATACCGCCGATGTTTGAAGACTCAGACCACCTTGCCAGGTTGAAGCGACGACGGTCGTTTGATCCGGAATTCGAGCTGGTCCATATTGACATCGTCACCGACAAAATCCACCAGATACACGCTGGCCGGAGCACGAGCACCCCAGAGAACCGCACTCGAACGCGCATCGTCCTCAAAACCTTTGGCTGCTCTGTCAAGTTCTTTGCCAATCGCGCAGAGCTAGTGCGCATCCTTTTGCATGGTGTACGTGGTACGTCATAGGTAGTCTAGTCTGTCCATGCACGATGCTCATATTGATGCTCGATTCAAGCGCATAGATTTGCCTACCAGCATGGTGTCCTTCATCGCGACATCAGCACAGGGAACGTGCTGATCGCACTCAAACGCGGCACGAAGGGGTTGGGGGGCAAAGCTTTGGGAGGTGTACTTGTTGACCTGAATCATTCGAAGCCAATCAAGCCCGTCTCTGAACGCGAGATTGCATTTGAAGCCCCTACACCGGACATGGTAGAAACGGTGCGAATGATTCTACGCATTGAGATAAGTGCGTATGCGGGGTAACCGAGTGTGCTCTGTATTCATGTCGCTCACACGGTCACCAGAGAACGGACACACCAATCTAGACCTCTCCTCCATTACCGACTCTGTGATCGAGCATGCTCTGCACGCTGTCGCTGAGGGCTCCCAAGCAAAACGTGTTGAGCCTGGAATCACGCTTGCAACCGGCGGAGCCAGATATATAATCGCTGCCCACAAGTACGCTGAGAAGTTCAGCGAGTTCGCAGGGGACGCATGCGATCTGGCAACATTCAGGTGGAATGGGAAGATTCTGGTGAGCCGCCCGTCCCTTACCTTTGAATTACCGCTTGCTGAAGGGGCATGAAGGGCGAATATTTCCTAGATGGCACAACCCCAGAACAGGCAGCAAGAGCACCTCGTTCTGTAAGCAGAAGTTCTACGCATGTTGAGACATTGCTGAGAAGCTTCTCCACAGGGTACACCACCCTACGCCAGCGTTATGTTACTGAATGCCATAGCCGTCATCGTCGATGTGCATGAGTCTGGGCTCAACCGGCGCAGCGTGATCCACGACGCAGTGCACGATATGGAGTCCTTTTTCTGGGTTCTCCTCTACTTGTGCCTCACGCGGTCGGGACCGGGTGGTGGCCGTCGCAAGGAACTCAAGGTTGATATTGAGGAGATGTCCGATTCCGATGAGCGCACGCGGATCGTGCGGCTTCGTCGCATTGTCTTCTCCTTCTTCGATGGCGACATTGCCACCCTCGCATGGAACAAGAGGCAGCTTCTCGAAGAATGGACAGCGTTCGAATCGGAGATTCTCGTCCATGTGCACGAGTATTTTGCGCCTCTCAAGCCAGTACTGCTTCAATGGTGGCATCTATTGCTGCTCGCATACGAGTTCCATGGCTACGAGTACCACAACATCCATGATCACGTCATCGCCCTCCTGGAGAAGGCTCTCGACGACCTCGGAAACCAGGTGCCCATGGAGCCCTCTGAGCGGACAGCAGAGGCAGAGGCAGAGGCAGAGGCATTGAAGAAGAGGGAGGACTTTGTCCACAGGGTGGTCTATGCGGGATTGGACCCGCCGGCTGTCGGTGGTTCAGATGTGCAGCAGCCAGCGACGCCGCCCCGGAGCCCAAAGGACTTCAAATCCAGCACTGTGCTTGACGTCTCGCCGGAGTCGCAGAGGCAGCCGTTGAGAAGTCAACTGCCTGACAACGCGCCGTCCTCACCTACGCCCGCTAGGCCTGCTTCGAAGAGGACCAAGCTCGAGCGCAAGACGTGATTGCGTTGTCCGCTGGGACGGTCGCTCATGTCGGTGAGCGACTCTATACCATCTGCACCGGCATATGAGTTGATCGGTTTCTTGTGTGTTGAGACCTCAGCATTCGTCCTGTGCGCGGCATTGCTCCCCACTTCTCCTTTGTCACGACTAGTACTCTCAACCCGTTTCATACCTAACATACTCGTGGAATGCATTGAACCCGAACGTCTGGAATCTCCTACGCTGTGCCATTCGCCTCCACTCATTCGCCGTGGAAGCCAACTAGGCTCGAGCATAGGTGCACCCGCTGTCCATGTTACATACCCCTCGCTCCGCATGGGACTTCATAGTCTATGAACTAGGCGGGCGGGTGGCTTGTTCAGACTCGAGTAGCGCAGGCAGAGCTTCAAGAACGACATGGGGGACACTCCCACTCTGAGATTCAGAGTTGTCATCAGCGCAGAGCTGGATATGTGATCCAGAAGTCGATTTTGCAAACTCCACTTGGAGAATCGAGCTCGAGGCTGATTATAATCACAAGTGTCTCGCATGCTGGTACTGACCACGCTGAGATCACTGTCTCCAGTCGCGGCTGCGAGGACGCCACTGTGAAAGGCCTCGCTGTATTACATGTATGTTCATAAGGTTGTCGTCTGCATTCGACCCGCGAGAGTTGCGCGCTCAGGCTGCTCGTGCTGGTTCACTGCGCGCCATCACGACGTCCGGTACGCCCGTCTCACGTTCACGACACTAATATTCTAGATCCTGGTCTCGTCTCTCTGCGCATTCGCCTAGCTTCGCATCTGCCTGCTTGCATCTGCACTTTACGTGTATTCTCCTCAAGTCGACACCATGGATAATGCCTCGGGCCCATCTACTCCCCCCGACGCCTCTGCAGGCCAGTCGAAACGCAGGCGACAAGTCGGATTCTATCCGAAGATGAACCCCAGAAGCCGTTTGGTCGCAGCGCGGCAAAGCGGGAGAGTGTGATGGACCCGTACGCGGACGCTGACCGTGCAGTCCGTCGCAGAAGCCGAACAGCGGGTTCAGACCGACCATTGGTGCGCTCGAGGCATTGAAGAACAAGCTCTCTGCCGCGTCGGACTTTTCACCCTAGACTCGGCACCGCGGAACTCACGCATATCCTCTCGAACGTGTCGGCGATATACAGCCCTGAACTGACGGTGGGCTACATCCCATACGTGCGCCCCTCTACACTACCCTGCCTTCGCATCGTTCCTTGAGTCGACGACGGGACTTCTCAGCCTGGCGGAAGCGACCATCAGAGCTTCTACGAGCAAGGGTTCCCTGCAACGCAGGTCTAAGAACGCGCGGGTTACCCAAAGGACCCTATGTATCACAAGAGCGGTATGTGCACTGAACGCTCACCTCGTCGCATCGTGCTGATATAGAGGGCTGCGGACTATGATAGGCGACTTGAGCGACCGCGAAGGTTACGACTTTGAGCAGATCAAGTCGATTGCGAAGGTAGAGGTGCGGTCCCCATTTCTGCCATCCTGACGTGCGAGATCGCCCGTTAATATCCCCGCGTAGCTCGCTACGATCTTACATGTAGCTGGCTTCGACCTGGACGAGAGCTACGACGAAGACGCAGACGTTTGGGAGTGAGGGTTCACGAGACCTCAATCTTTACTTGGGTTACGAGTTGTGCACTTTGGTCTTGCTGTGTCTGGTTCGTTACCTCTCGGTCTGTATGTTGGCTTGAGATGTGCTCGGATGACACGACTCTGCATGGATTTGATCTGACAGTCGGACTTGCTGAAGCTCAATGTGTTTAGTAGGATGCTATCTTCGCAGCACACCGCTTATCGTACAAAATGTTCCCCGGCCAAACAGCTCCACGGCAAGGAAGCAACAAGCCCAGCATGGTGACGAGAACAGGGTCCAGGAGGCGATCCGGAGCGTTGAGCATTCATCTCTCCTCGTCCGTCGCACGGACTCTCCGAGCCCTCAGCGAGGCTATCTCCGGTATGATCTTGTACCAGGGCATGAGCAAGCCGTCCGATGCCTTAGTCGGACGCTCCGCCTCGCTCAGCTCCAAGTTCGGGAAGAGCCAATCGAGGAAGCGCGCGACGCCCGCCCTGTCCGATTCCGTGAGCCTGCCCGCAGTCATCCGCAGGTCGAGCGTACGCAGCCCGTGCGACGGGCGCCGTTCCGCATCGCCGGCCGGGACGTCCAGCGCGGCGGGGATGTGCATCTTCGTCAGCGCCAGCTCGCGCAGCTCCGGGCAGTGCTCCGCGAAGTGGTGCAGCGCCGCGAGGGACGGCACGGTGTCGGGAGGCACGTACGAGAGCGCGAGACGTCGGAGGTGCTTCCACGCGAGCGCGAGCGCGAGGACGTCGTCGTCGTCGAAGCGCGACAGACCGCTCACGATCCGCAGCTGGACGTCTTCGAGGTTGCGTAGGCCAGCGAGGGGCTGGATGGCCGTTTGGAGCGGGCCCTCGAGACGTGTGAGCAAGGTGATCTCGAGTGTGCGTAGGGACGCTGCGAAGCTCGTTCGTGGCAGGACGGACAGGCAAGACTTGCGGTTGGCGGGGAACGGGCTGCCATCTATGGTGAGCATGAGGCTTCCCAGCAGCGGCGCGTCGAGACCCGAGTCAAGCAGCCCCGCCAAGTCTGCAACTTCGCCTTTCAGCCGCAGACCCCTCAGCGACATGGAGGATATGGCGCGTGTAGGGTTCGCAAAATCTACGACACGGGCAGAGACTTGTTCCAGACAGGGCATGGCTTCCAAGATACGATTCACGTCTTGCGGTGTGAGGCTGCAGAGCCTGTCAAAAAGGAGTAGCTGGCGCATATGTGTGAAGCCAACGAGATGAGGAAGTACGACGGATCCTGGCAGGTGATGCCCTGATATGACGAGTCGACTGAGGTACGGTACAGCTGCAGGCAGTCCAGCAAAGAGGGATTGGGATTGAGTATAGTCGTTCGGTCTAGACCGCCCCGAATCTGGCTCAAACGCTGCGGTAGACAGATCTAGCGAGCGCAAGGACGAAGAGGCCACAAAGAGAAGCGACACGTCGGAGGGGTAGACATGCCGCCACGAGAGCGTTCGCAAACTGGGCAGGAACGTACTGCCGCCGTTGTGCTTGATGACGGCGCGGATGAGTGCGAGCTCGCCTGTCCCACAAGAGGCCGTCACGATCTCGCGAACGTGCGATGCCCGACGAAGGAATTGTTGCCACCTCTCGGGCTCCGTTGTCGCGACATTCTTCACGAACTTCTCTGCCTCAACGTACTGTGGGAGTAGTCTGCCGTCAAAGGAGTGATCCGAGTGCGCAGCGACGTTAAGCACGACTGCTACTCACCTCCCAGTATTCTGTGAGGCGTCTTGCTGAGGGAGGGAAGTTGCGACCAGCTGCTAAGAGAGCCCACAGTGGAAGAAACGAGCCGAGTGTCCTCCACAAGACCTGGCAAGCAGGTCCCGACCAGACGTGGCACACGAGAGCACAGCTAGCGAGCGTGCGATGTCCCGGGCCTCCTGAGCGGGCTTCGAATATTTCGAAAAGATACAAGAGGATGTCGTACTGTTTGAGCGCGATGTGCACTGCGCTTGCAGACATAGGGGATATCAAAGTAGGTATGCGACGTTGATGTATTCGGCACGCCTAAGTGTGCACTGTGCTCAGTCTTAGCATAGGCCCACAGAGCTCGAGAGTGAGATACATACAGTACGATGATGAACGAGGGCAGCGCAAGAAACGCACTGGCTAATCTTCGTGTAGATACTACATACTGTACCCTCGGCGATTGTTTATAACTTCATGCAGGGCCCATCACGCTTCACTGCATGCGAGGCAGTGCATGATGCATCTCGTCGTCTGCCCCTTCGGCGCTAGTCACCCATACCTGCGGTAGTTCCCACGGCTGCATGCACTGTCACGGTAACGCATTTGTTCTGACAGCACCCCGCTCATGATCAGGCTACATTTTCCTTACAGCACTTGATCATTACAAGTCTTTGGGCTACGTGCTGCAGTGCCGTATTTGACCACAGACTAGGCTCTGCTTGTGTAACGTACATGCTCAGCGCCAGTTACCAGTGCTGTATGCGATTCGCCTGCCTCACGGGGTAGTACTCATCAAGTGCTTACACATTTTGTACGGTCCAGTAAAGAGTGGATGTCGTGCTATCATTCTCTGACGACTCGATAGGCTTGTTGAGCATTCGAACGGCGTGACCTGAACTTTGATCATCGACGTCCAGCACGCACCATGTTCAAAAAACCACTCGCAGATCTGAAGACATCGGGTAAGTGACCTGAGCCTGCCATTCGCCCCCACTCACAACTGACGACCGAAAGCGCCTCTACGGAGCTCTGATCGTCGCAAGCTTAAGCAACGGGTACTGCAGTCATATACTGCCTTACAGCCAGAAGATGGGGACCTGCTCGTACCGGACGGCCTGCAGTCGCAGAAATTCAGTACTCATCATGACGAGCCTGGTGTATGTGTGGTCGTTGTGCTGTATTTAGGCATCTTGGTGCATGCCGCTAATGCATACTCAGGTAGCATATTTATCTCCCGAAGGAGATCCCTTGTGGTTCACCATTGGCAAGGGTTCCGAGGACCTCATCC
Organism: Trametes punicea; assembly: GCA_025528855.1. Lineage (NCBI taxonomy): Eukaryota > Fungi > Basidiomycota > Agaricomycetes > Polyporales > Polyporaceae > Trametes > Trametes punicea. Next base: position 23,234 of record VICQ01000057.1, on the reverse strand, counting down.
CAACAGGTAAGGCAAGATCCGCGAATACCCGCGGCGTCGCGAGCTCATTTGTAATCGACCACCAGTGTACACTCTGTGGAAACGCCCTGATCTTCTGCCTTTTCTGTCTACCCCTGCGCCGGTTGTGCCCAAGCTCATAAACGGCGCCGATCTCATGATCCGCGGAGGTACGCCCGCAATGAAAAGTCTGGGCTACGTATATTTGACGCTGAACGCATTCCCACTTGCTCTCACGTCAAGGAAGTGATCCAGCATTCGCCTGACTTGGTCCCTGACCAGCTCGTCGCGGTGACACAGTACCACCGCGGAGCGATCGGTCCTCCTATTGCGGTCGGCCGCATGGCAGTCTCTTCCGACACTCTGCGTTCGGCGGAAGAGGGCGACGTGAAGGGCAAAGCCGTCTATATTTTGCATACTTGGAAGGACGCCCTCTGGGAATTGGGTCCGAGTAAGAAGACGGACGTCCCAGCTCCGAGAGATCTGAAGACATCGGAGGTGAACACAGAGGAAGAACCTGCACAACAAGCTGCCGACGACGACGGCCCTATCGCTTCGGAAGAGAAGACGGAACCGTCTGTCGCTGAAGCCGAATCGGGTGTAAACGAGAGCGGTGACGCGGTCGCTGTTCAGCCCGACGCAGCAGAAGAGTCTGCAGATGGTGAAGGAGAGGCAAGCGTTTCTGCTGCCCGATTGACTGCCGAGGGTGCGTATATGGCTTCAAGAAGAAGCCCACCCGCTGTATGCTCATCTCATACGCAGACGTTTCTTCCCTCCTCCGGGCTGCATTAATACAGGCTATCGGGAACACCCTGTCCAGCCTTCCGCCTTCGAGCTTCCCGATCTCAGCTTCCACCTTCTGGAGCGCGTATGTACTTCCAGCCCGTCCGGCATACGCGCTAGACATGTATGGCCTTCGAGGCAAGTGGCACAACTACCACGCTCTCAGCAGAATCCTCACGGACAGTCCCCCACGACCCCAGATGCAAGCGCAATTGACGTAAAGCACTCGACGTTCAAAAGTGTCAAGACTTTTTTGAGAGCATCGGCGAAGGAGGGTCTCATCAAGCTCAAAGAGAGCAAGAGCGACCTCATGGTGACCGGTACGTGTTGCGTGTCTTGATGTCCGCCGTCACCGACCAGGAAGCTCCCAGCGGTCTTTCCTCAGCACCCCGACGTGGACTCTCGGCAACCGCATCGCACGATTGGGGACATTGAAGCAAAAGCGAAGAAGGTTGAAGATAGGGTGCAGAAGGAGCGAGAGGAAGAGGAGAAGCGCAAGGGGGAGACACAGGTCGTGGAGCTCTGGAAGCCCTTCGGGACTACCATACCGTTCTTCGTTGCTGCTGGGAAAGAGTAAGTGCTTCTGATGGAGATGATCACCGCCCCAGTCTGGCTGATCTACGCCTGTCTTGCAGCACTTCCGATCTTTATACCATCGCAGACATCAGAAACATCGTCAACGACTATATCTCCTCCCGCAACCTCATCAATATAAACGACCAGCAGTATATCAACATCAGCACCGATCAAGCTCTGGCGAATGCCGTCTCCGTGAAGGGCGAGGAGACGCCAGAGTTCATGAAGCGCGACGAGGTGCTCAGACGCGTCCGGGCCCACATGCAGACCTGGCATGAGATTCGTGCTGAAGGGCGGGATGTAGTGAGAAAGTCAGTCCAATGTCATGCTTTGCTTCTACATGGTAAACTGACTTTGGATCTTCGGGCGGCAGGAAGGGTGAGCTGAAGCCCATCTCGGTCGTCGTGAAGATCAGGCAGGGGCGCAAGGCTTGCACGCTCATCACCGGCTTCGAGCCGTTCGGTTTGCAGGCCGACGAGCTTGCGGAAGAACTGCGCAAGGTGTGTGCGAGCTCGACATCCGGTGGGTTTTCTTCGCTTGCGTCGGAGTCTTCGAGGAATATCCCTCTTACACGAGGGCGGGTTCATGCCAGTGACACAGGTCCAAGGCAAGCCGAACTCGCTCGAAGTCATGGTCCAAGGCAAGCAGATCAAGAGCGTCGTGGACCTCTTGATTACTCGAGGGGTGCCCAAGAGATGGATAGAGAGCTCAGACCAGACGACGGGCAAGAAGAAGTGAGCTGCTTGTGGCATGTAGTGAAGAGCAAGGACAATGTGCGCTACAGTATTGATCCATGTGCACTTCTTATGTCTGCTCTCGAGACAATAGGGCAGTATCTGATTAGGAGACTCAGCATTTCTACGTCAAGGGAGACGGTTTATGTCTTCTGCGATTCCTACGCTGTCCGCCAGCTCGAAACAAGCCGACAACCTGCCAAAAAAAGAACTAAAGGGAGGCAGTGACTATCACAGGGGTCTAGCCTGCAATCTCTTGATACCAATCCCATTGCCGGGAGGTCGTGCAGTTTTCGTAGTCAGACGCGATGCCATTTCGCCAGGCGGTCATGCAATCGGTGTAAGACGCAGAACCAACACGAAGATTTGCGAGGAAGTCAAGCGCTCGATAGATCGGCACGGTTTGACCTTGACTTACCGTACCGTCCAAGTCCCCTCGAGCGCGCGTCCTCGAACGCGGTCAGTGGATCGAGTGGGTCGTTAGGCTGCGACGCCTGGCACTTGGGCAAGGGAGCACTCGAGAGCGTCTGCGAACGGACTTGGGGCTTGATCGGTCTGTGGCACCTGCGAGTCGTCGGGCAGGGAGACGAGGTAGTTACATATGGAACGAACAACACTAATAGTGGTCTTGGGAGATCGAGGATATCGACGTGATCAACCCCGAGTGAATCAGAGTCTTGCCCGCTGGCATGCGGCTAAGATTCAAAATTCCACCGAGAGGAAACCTGGATGAGGTCTTCTATGATGCCTGGCCTCAGGTCCCCCGGGTCTGTCTCGGACGTCTTGACATACGGCGGAAATGAAGATTGGACGGTCTGCGGTATCGCGGGCGAGGTTGAGAGCACCAAGTCCGGCGTGGCAGAGAGCTTGTTCTTCAATGCCTCAAGCGCACCAATGATCGGTCTGAACCCGCTGTTCGGCTTCTGCAACGGACTGCACGGTCTGTTGAGCAGGGCTTGTTACGCAGTGGAAAGCCCCTCAGCTCACTTACCTGTAGAGCTTTGGATAGAGGCGCACGTAGTGATTGACGGTTAAGAGCGACTTGTTGAACTGCTCCTACAGAGCAGTCTTATATACTACTGTACATGGGCTATGATGTAATACTATATAGCATGTAGCCACAGTATCCGGAGCTTTCTCCAAGTGACCAGTAGCCTCGTGTCAGTAGTTGCTTACTACACTGCTATTAGTCAGCACTGTAGTTCAACACTCCCCCTCGCTAAGCACCACGGTAGTGTGCGCAAGCGTTCGAGTGCTGATGCAGCTAAGTCAGGCCGAGTCGTAAAACTCAAGGCCGAGTTGCCCCCTAAACTTAGTGAACTTGACGTGTCCCAGGTTCTTAGTGAAGAGGTCAGCTGGATTGTCTGAGCCGTCGACGAAGAACACTTCGACCTGCTTATTCTCGATGTACTCTCGAATAGCATGGTAGCGAATGTCGATGTGCTTCGACCGACTTTCAGTCACAGGATTTGAGCTCATAAAGAGTGATCCTTGACTGTCCCCTACGATAGGGATAGGCCCAAGCTTGTAGCCGATCTCGCCCAATAGGTTGCGGATCCAGACTACTTGACGAGAGCAATCGCTGATCGCCATGTATTCAGCATCAGTGGACGAGTGCGCGATAGTTTTCTGTGCGCGGGATGTCCAGCTGAATACACCTCCAGCTAACTTCAGGAAATATCCTGTCTGTGACCGTCGAGTGACTGGGTCAGATGCCCAATCTGAGTCTGTACATGCGCTTATGCCGAGTCCCGATGCACCGTCATAGACCAGGGAGTAAGATCTGGTCCCAAGGAGGTAGCGGCAAATATACAGCGCCTTGGTGAGGTGCTCGTGCGAAGGATTCGCAGAGTATTGGGACAGTTTGGTCACAGCAAAAGCAATGTCAGGTCGGGTACCAAGCATGATGTATAGCAGGGACCCAATGACGGTCTGGAACCTGGAACGGAGAGTAGGATCCGCTGTCTGCTCATTAGGCTTGGGGTAATACCCAGCAGGCAGTGGAGTAGGCGCAGGCTTCGCGTTCTGCATACTGCATCGCTGAAGCACTTTCTCCAGGTAAGCGCACTGATCAATATGAATCGTGCGACCATTACGCTGGATGCGCATACGCAGGAATTCCTTGACTTCGCCAAGGTCTCTGCACTCCCACTTCTCCATGAACTTGGCCTTCATCTTTTCGACGAGTGCCTTGTTCGGTCCACAGAAGAGGGCGTCATCGACGTATACAACGACGACAACTAGTTCGCCGTTCTTCCCCTTGTAGGTAAAGATACCGGCGTCGGAGACTAAGCGTGTGAAGCCTAGCTCCTTCATGGACTGGTTCAGGGTGCGCCACCACGCAAGACCTGCTTGCTTGAGTCCATATAGAGCGCGCAGTAGCCGTAGGACTTTGCGCTCTTTGCCTTTGGCTACAAAGCCTTCAGGTTGTTCCATGTAAATCTCCTCGTCTAGCTTGCCATAGAGGTAAGCGTTGCGGACATCAAGTCCAGTGATATACCAGTTCTCAAGGGCTGAGAGTGCGAGTATGAGACGCACAGTCTCGAAGCGAACGACTGGTGAGAAGATCTGGTCGTAGTCTACGCCTTCGACCTGGGAAAAACCTTTGGCAACAAGCCTGGCTTTCTTTCGACCGTCAGATTTGACGTCGAATACCCATCGGTTCTTTATGACCTTACGCCCTTTAGGGCGGTCGACCAGTTCAAAGACCTTTCGCCGTCGGAGCGCCTCTAACTCCTCCTGGCAGGCGGCCTTCCATTCCTTTTGCTCAGCCAGTGGTAGGCGAGTGATGTCACGGTAAGTCCATTCTCTAACGTTGGACGTGTTGGGCAGATTCTCATCAACTGGTGGAACTGCTTTCATGAGCAGATAGTTGATGAGTGCTACTCCCCCTTCCCGGCATAGTTTTGCCAGGGCCAGCTCATCGTCGGCGCGCAGTGCCTCTTCGACTTCGTCAGAAGAGTTCCCTGAGATATGATCAGGTGCGCTGCCAGACACTTCACCCGAGGCGGATGGAGCAGGTACGTCGCTTGGAGCGGGTGGTGCAGAACTATCGCCGGGAATTTGTTCTGACCGAGAATGTCCGCTACGTCGGGAGCGACCTGACTGTTCGCCGACAATCTTTTTCCACTCCCTCTGCTTCTCTATCTCTTTGAATTGGTGTACAGGATGCCGTGACTCTCCGTACACATTGCCTGGGCGAGTTGGCACTTTCCGCTCACGTGTAGGCCGCTGTTTCTTAGGCGTAGGCGGCATCACCGGCACACGGGGCGGCGGACTAGGAGTGCGCACACGAGGTGGCGTCTCAGGTGCATCGTCATGCTCCTGCTCCTGTCTCCTTTCAGGAAGGTGCTGGGGAGGATGACGAGGTTCATTGTCGTCGTCATCATCAGGGCCCGAAGGAATGGATGATTCCTGGTCTGATGGGCGTTCCTCTGGTGCATCATGCAACCGAGAGGTGCGGCGTCGCTGGTTTGAAGGGCATTTAGGGAACATATTCTCGTCGAACAACGCATGAGCCGACGTGAATATCACATTGTTGGGTGAACGCATGAACCTAAAGCCATGTCCACCGGGTGCAACCCCAATGTAGACCATAAGTTCTGACTTGGGCGAGAGCTTGTTCGCCCTTACGGCTGGTGGCAAATGTACGTAGGCACCACACCCAAAAACGCGAAGATGTTTTATGGATGGAGCTTCGCCGTTCAATGCCTCATAGGGGGTTCGCCATTTTAAACGGCGTAGAGGCGTGCGGTTGTACACATGAACAGCATGCTCAATCGCAAATTCCCACCATGATTGAGGAAGACAGGCATCAAGACGCATGGCCTCAGCCTTGTCAGAAAGTGTCCGCATGAGTCGTTCAGCACGACCATTTTGTTGTGGTTGGTGCGGCACGCTCTGAAGAATCTCAATGCCTTTGTCCTTAAGCAGATTATCGAATGCTTTGGACTTATATTCTCCTCCACCGTCTGACATCCACTTCTGCACCTTCGTCTTGAATTGATTCTCGACGTTGGCTAAGAAGTGTTTAGTCGCTGTGAGCGCAGCATCCTTGGAGCGCAGACACACAGCCCAAGCATACGAAGTATGATCATCGAGGAACATGATCGCATACTTGTACTTGTGGTAGGAGTCGACAGGGAATGACTTCAAGTCCGAATGAATGAGTTCAAACGGTCGAGAAGCCCGTCGAATGGATGGCGGGAATGGCCTTAATGGCATTTTCCCTTCTGCACATCCACGGCAGAGGGGTTCCTCAGAGGGAAACTCAATGGTTGGGAAATCTGCAGTATGTTCCCTAGCACGCTTCAAAACATCCTTGGAAGGATGTCCTAGGCGACGATGCATGGTCTGGTAGTCTATCTTACAGACCGTAGGAAAAATGAGCATCGCATCCGTTGAAGGAAGCGATCTGACACAAAAGATAGTGTCACCTGGCTGTCGAGGATGGAACACAAGAAATGGTTCACCCGACGCCTGGTAGATGCTGATTTTATCAGCAGTACCGCTCACGCTCAGACCTTCTCGAAGGAATTCTCCCAGAGAAAGCAAACGAGAGTTCAGGTCTGGGATGTAGTAGACCGGCGCAATGCGCACCGTGCTATATCCTCCAGATGTAATAGGGCAGTTTAGGACGACAGTCCCAGAACCCTTTGCAAATGCAAGGCCGTTTGCAGTACTGACGACAATGTCTTCCTGGAGCGATTCATATTCAACATAATCATTCATGTCGAACGTAAAGTGGAGTGATGCTCCAGAATCAAGCATCCAGATTGGACCGTTCTGGTCAGCCTTAGCTTTGCCCTTGCAGCGAGTACACTCTACATATGAGCGAAAATGACTGCATATATATGGAGAGTTACAGACATTGGATCGCGTACTAATTACTACTGCAGATCCTTCCACGCCATTACATGCTATGAAAAGCGTGTCAGCGTGTTGTCTGTGGGGCATAAGCGAGAGTACTGACCGAACTTGATTGTCGTACTGCTCATAGAGACCAGCCACATTGGCTATCTCCATGTCCACATCTTCATCCTCGAGACTGAGGGAGACGGCAGACTCCGCGTCATCATCCCTTTCAGTCCAGTCGATGCGCTCAGCCAAAGAAAGGCGAGTGCGCTTCGATGAGTGACTGTCCGCGCCGTCCGAGTCAGAGTTGACTTCGACGATCCGGCTCGTACCTTCTTGCTTGTCGAGAGCCTTGACGACGCTTTCAAGAGTGCGGATGCGCTCTATGCTGGGCGTAACGTCAATGTCGCGCGCAAGTTTGAAAGCACGCTTCAGAGTGGGGTACTTGCTCTCCCCCTCTGGGCCGTTGATACGGACCGGCTTGCGCAAAAGCGCACGCGGATCGACAGTCGCGTAGGACCGTCAGAGATGGTCGCGGTGGATGCAAGGTGAGCGTGGTCGTTGCCCGAAGGCTTCTGACCCTTACGCTTTCCTCGCCTGGCCTTGCCCTTGCCTTTCTGCTGCTGCTGCGAGCTGCCATCGCTGTTGTAGCGCTGCTGCTGCTGCTGCTGCTTGAAGGCAGGGTCTTTGCCCTTGCGCTTGATAGCGCTGAGCTTCTTGGCCTCACCAGCCTTTACAGGCTTCCGGCTTGCCGCCGACTTCCCATGCCGCAACAAGAGCTTCACGAGCATGACCAGTTGAGAAGGTCCTTGATCTCGTGATTGTTCAGGCAGAGCTGAACTGCGGTGTCGTACCGCGGCGGTGCAGCACCCAGGATGATCAGGGCACGCAGGTTCATGGGAACATCAGCGCCGGCATTGGCGAGCTGATCAAGGTTGCTCTGGATCTTAGCGATCGCAGGGCCAGGATGCTCGTTCGAAGGGATCTGGACGTTGTTGGCAGCCTTGTAGAAGCTAAAGGCGCCCATCGCAGATGTGGTCCCATAGAGCTCCTTGAGGGCCTCCCACAGGCCTTTGGCTGTCGTCTCATCAGAGACGAGCCTGGTTACCTCAGCGTTTAGGCGCAAGCGTATCGAACCCATGGCCTTGGCCTCCATCTGGGCCCAGCCTAGGACTTCGTTACGGTTGCTTCCGTCCTGTGCAAGAGTAGGAGCGGTAACGCCTGCAGGTGGATCGACGATGATCCAGACTTCCTGCTGCTGAAGGTAGGCCTGCATGAGCTCAGCCCAGCGAGGGTAGTTCGATCCGTCGAGGAGAGGGACGAGCTGAGTGAGCGAGTTGGACATGTTGATGAAGGGAGTTCTGTAGAAACAGAATGTCAGCATCTGTCCATGCGCGCAACAAGGCAGCCATAATGGCGCCAAGGGCAGCAATGCTGAACACTCCCTGCGCTCTAGCAGGCTAGGTGCAGCCGCATGGCGCACACTAGGGCCGCGACATCAAGCCCCTTTAGGGCGACGTCCAGGTATGCTGGGCGCTCATAAGTCAGGCCTTGTCAGGCATAGACTTAGGCTTCAACCAGCTGAGCTGGGAGCATCAGGATCGCAGCCAGCATGGCGCAGATCCGAGCATCAACCAGGGCTCATAACCTGTTGAGCAGGGCTTGTTACGCAGTGGAAAGCCCCTCAGCTCACTTACCTGTAGAGCTTTGGATAGAGGCGCACGTAGTGATTGACGGTTAAGAGCGACTTGTTGAACTGCTCCTACAGAGCAGTCTTATATACTACTGTACATGGGCTATGATGTAATACTATATGTTGAACTAGGCTGCTGACTAATAGCAGCGTAGTAAGCGCCTACTGACACGAGGCTACCGGACTCTTGGAGAAAGTTCCGGATACTGTGGAAAGTACTAGACACTGCGGCTCAAGTACTATACAGTATTACATCATAGGCCATGTACAGTAGTATATAAGACTGCTCTGTAGGAGCAGATCTACAAGTCGCTCTTAACCAGCAATCACTAAGTGCGCCTCTATTCAAAGCTCTACAGGTAAGTGAGCTGAGGGGCTTTCCACTGCGTAACAAGCCCTGCTCAACAGGTTATGAGCCCTGGTTGATGCTCGGATCTGCGCCCATGCTGGCTGCGATCCTGATGCTCCCAGCTCAGCTGGTTGAAGCCTAAGTCCATGCCTGACAAGGCCTGACTTATGAGCGCCCAGCATACCTGGACGTCGCCCTAAAGGGGCTTGACGTCGCGGCTCTTAGTGTGCGCCATGCTGGCTGCACCTATGCCGCTAGAGCCTAGGGAGTGTTCAGCATTGCTGCCCTTGGCGCCCTTACGGCTGCCTTGTGTGCGCATGGACGAATGCTGACATTCTGTCTCTACAGACTCCCAGATCAACAACATGTCCAACTCGCTCACCACGCTTGTCCCCGTCCTTGACGGCAGCAACTGGCGCGAATGGTCTTCGCGCATGAAGGCTTACCTCATGTCGCAAGGCCAGTGGTATGTCATCGAGTCGACCCTCCCAGCGGAAGGGGCGGCGAACCGCGAGACGTGGGTAGGTGACAACCACCGCGCTATGGGCAACATCAGCCTTCGCGTGAATGCTTCGATCCTGGAGCGTCTTGCAGCGAAGACAACTGCTGGTGAGATGTGGAATGACCTGGAGTCTCGCTACTCCCAGCAAGGCGTCGCTGCAGTCTTTGCTGAGTTCAAAGCTGCTATGAACGTCGTCATTCCCATCAACTCTCATCCTGGCCCTGCCATGGAAGAGATGTTTGCCCGCTTCGAGCGTCTCTCCACCCTTGACTGCAAGATCCCCTCTTTCTTTCAGGGGATGCTGCTGATCTCTAAGCTTCCTGGAGCATACGACATGGTCGTTCAGCTCACCTCCCAGAACACCGACGTTAAGAAGGTTGATCCGGCTTCGATCCGACAGGCGGTTATCCGCGTGTGGGAGCAGAAGTCGTCAGGGAGGTCTCAGCAGAGATCACAGGGCAGTGGAGGAGAAGCCAAGAAGCTCAGCGCAATCAAGCGCAAGGGCAAAGACCCTTCCTTCAAGCAGCAGCAGCAGCAGCGTCGCCAGAATGGTGATGGCAGCTCGCAGCAGCAGCAGAAGGGTAAAGCCAGGCGAGGGAAGCGTAAGGGTCAGAAGTCTTCTGACAATGACCATGATCACGCTCACCTTGCGTCCACCGCGACCATCTCAGACGGTCCTACTGCGACTGTCGACCCGCGTGCGCTTCTGCGCAAGCCGGTTCGTGTCAATGGTCCGGAGGGGGAGACTAAGTACCCCACTCTCAAGCGTGCTTTCAACCTTGCTCACGAACTTGATGTCACCCCTACTCCTGAGCGCATTCGCACTCTTGAGGGTGTCATTAAGGCAGCCGACAAAGGTGAAAGTACCAGCCGGATCGTCGAGGTTCCCTCGGACACGGACAGCGCAGACAGTCACTCGTCGAAGCGAACTCGCCTTACTCTGGCTGAGCGCATCGACTGGACTGAGCGGGATGATGACGCGGAGACCGTCATCTCTCTTGGCAATGAGGAAGATGACGTTGACATGGACATAGCCCAGGCCGCTGGCCTTTATGAGCAGTACGACGAACAAGTTCGGTCAGTACCTCTTACTCTGCCCTACAGACAACACGCTGACGCGCTTTCCATAGCGGCGATCTCTAACGGCGTGGAAGGATCTGCGGTAGTTACTTTGCGATCCAATGTCTGTAATCTTCGAAATCTATGCAGTCATTCTCGTCTTTATTCAGAATGCACTCGCTGTAAGGGCAAGAGTAAGACCAACCACAATGAGCCATTAATCTGGATGCTTGACTCCGGAGCATCGTCGCATTTCACATTTGACTTGGACGACTTCGTTGAGTACGAACCGCTCCAGAAAGAAATGCTTGTTGGTACTGCCAATGGCGTAGCCGTTGCTAAGGGCTCTGGCACTGTAATGCTAAATTGCCCCCTCAATCCTGGAGAGCACACCACAGTGCGCATTGCGCCGGTGTACTATATGCCTGATCTCTCAATTCGTCTTCTCTCTATGGGAGAATTCCTCCAGGAAGGAATGTGTGTGAGCGGCAACGCTGATAAAATCAGCATATTTGAGGCAAATGGAAAGCCTTTTCTGGCATTCCATCCTCGCCATCCCGACGATACAATTTTCGTCGTTGAATCGCTATCTGCCAGAGATGCGATGTCAATCTTTCCGACGGTCTGTAACATTGATTACCAGACCATGCATCGTCGCTTGGGACATCCCTCCAAGGATGTACTGAGACATGCAAGGGAACACGTCGCTGATTTCCCTACCATTGAGTTTCCTAAGGAGGAACCTCTCTGCCGCGGATGTGCAGAAGGGAAGATGCCACTGCGCTCTTTCCCTCCATCCACTCGACGGGCTTCTCGACCGTTTGAACTCATTCACTCGGACCTGAAGTCATTTCCCGTCGACTCCTACCACAAATACAAGTATGCGATCATGTTTCTCGATGATCATACTTCGCATGCTTGGGCTGTGTGTCTGCGCTCTAAGGATGCTGCGCTCACAGCAACAAAACACTTCCTTGCCAACGTCGAGAATCAATTCAAGACGAAAGTGCAGAAGTGGATGTCAGATGGTGGAGGAGAATACAAGTCCAAAGCATTCGATAACTTGCTGAAGGACAAAGGCATCGAGATCCTCCAGAGTGTTCCGCATCAGCCCCAACAAAATGGTCGTGCTGAACGCCTAATGCGGACTCTCTCAGACAAGGCTGAAGCCATGCGCCTCGAAGCCTGTCTACCTCAATCATGGTGGGAATTCGCGATCGAGCATGCTGTTCATGTGTATAACCGCACGCCTCTACGCCGCTTGAAGTGGCGAACCCCCTATGAGGCATTGAACGGTGAAACTCCATCGATCAAACACCTACGCGTCTTTGGGTGTGGTGCCTATGTGCACTTACCGCCTGCCGTTCGACCTAACAAGCTCTCACCTAAGTCAGAGCTTATGGTCTACATCGGGGTCGCACCCGGAGGTCACGGCTTTAGATTTATGCGGTCACCCAACAACGTGATCTTCACGTCGGCGCATGCATTGTTCGATGAGACAATGTTCCCTAAATGTCCCGCTAATAAGCGACGACGCACCTCCAGGCTTGATGATGAGCCGGAGGACGACCCATCCGACCGTGAATCGTCCATTCCTTCGGGCCCTGATGATGACGACGATGAGCCTCGTCGTCCTCCCCAACATCTTCCACCAAAGGGACAGGAGCAGGAGCATGACGATGCACCTGAGACGCCACCACAGGCTCGTACTCCTAGTCCGCCGCCGCGTGTGCCGGAAATGCCACCTACGCCTAAAAAGCCTAGGGTGCCTGCACGCGAGCAGAAAGTACCTGTCCGCCCAGGCAACATATACGGAGAGTCTAAACATCCCGTACAACAATTCAAAGAGATAGAGAAGCAGGGGGAGTGGGAAAAAAATAACTGGCCAGAAGCCGGGTCGCTCCCGTGCTCCTGTGCCGTCTCGGTCAGAACAAGTTCCCGGCAACAGTTCTGCACCATCCCCTCCGAGCGACATACCTGCTCCATCCCCTCGGGTGATGTGTCTGGCAGCGCAAATAATGGAGGCTCGGGTCACTCTTCTGACGAAGTCGAAGATGCCCTGCGCGCCGGCAGTGAGACAGGATTGGCAAAACTGTGCCAGGAAGGGGGAGTAGCACTCATCAACTACCTGCTCATGAAAGCGGTACCACCAGTTGATGATCTGCCCGACACGTCCAACGTCCGAGAGTGGACGTACCGTGATATCACTCGCCTACCACCGGCTGAGCAAAAGGAATGGAAGGCCGCTTGCCAAGAGGAGTTAGAGGCACTCCGAAGGCAAAAGGTCTTTGAGTTGGTCGACCACCCTAAGGGGCGTAAGGTCATAAAGAACCGATGGGTATTCGACGTCAAATCTGACGGTCGAAAGAAAGCCAGGCTTGTAGCCAAGGGTTTCTCCCAGGTCGAAGGTGTTGACTACGACCAGATCTTCTCACCAGTTGTTCGCTTTGAGACTGTGCGCCTCATCCTCGCACTCTCAGCACTCGAGAACTGGCACATAACTGGACTCGACGTCCGTAATGCTTACCTCTACGGGAAGCTAGAAGAGGAGATCTACATGGAGCAGCCTGAAGGCTTTGTAGCCAAAGGCCAAGAACGCAAAGTCCTACGACTTCTGCGTGCTCTTTATGGACTTAAGCAAGCAGGTCTTGCGTGGTGGCGCACCCTGAATGAGTCCATGAAGGAACTGGGCTTCAAACGCTTAGTTTCTGATGCTGGCCTGTTCATCTTTAGAGATAAGAACGGCCTACCAGTCATCGTCGTCGTGTACGTCGATGATGCCCTCTTTTGTGGACCGAACAAGGCACTCGTCGAAAAGATGAAGGCCAAGTTCATGGAGAAGTGGGAATGCAGGGATCTTGGTGAACCCAAAGAATTCCTGCGTATGCGCATTCAGCGTAGTGACAGCACGATCCGTATAGATCAGTGCGCGTACCTGGAGAAAGTGCTTCAGCGATGCGGCATGCAGAACGCGAAGTCTGCGCCTACTCCGCTGCCTGCGGGTTATCACCCCATACCTAATACTGGCACAGCAGATTCCACTCTCCGTTCCAGGTTCCAGACCGTCATTGGGTCCTTGCTGTACATCATGCTTGGCACCCGACCAGACATTGCTTTTGCCGTCACCAAACTCTCACAGTTTGCTGCGAATCCTTCGCAAGAGCACCTGAACAAAGCGCTGTATATCTGTCGCTATCTCGTTGGAACCAGATCTTACTCCCTGGTTTACAACGGTGCTTCTGGTCTCGGCATAAGTGCATGCACAGATTCGGATTGGGGTTCAGACCCATCCACTCGACGGTCACAAACTGGCTACTTCTTGAAGTTGGCCGGAGGGGTTTTCAGTTGGCAATCTCGTGCACAGAAGACTGTCGCACACTCGTCAACTGAAGCCGAGTATATGGCGATTAGCGATTGCTCACGCCAGGTAGTCTGGATCCGCAACCTTATGAGCGAGATCGGCTACCAACTCGGCCCTATTCCCATTGCAGGGGATAATCAGGGATCGCTCTTTATGGGCTCGAACTCTGTGACCGAAAGTCGGTCAAAGCACATCGACATTCGATACCATGCTATTCGCGAGTACATCGAGAATAAGCAGATTGAAGTATTCTTCGTCGATGGTAGCAACAACCCTGCTGACCTCTTCACTAAGAACCTGGGACACGTCAAGTTCACAAAGTTTAGAGGGGAACTCGGCCTTGAGTTCTATGACTCGGCCTGACTAGCTGCACTCAGCGCCCATACGCTTGCGCACACTACCGTGATGCTTAGCGAGGGGGAGTGTTGAACTAGGCTGCTGACTAATAGCAGCGTAGTAAGCGCCTACTGACACGAGGCTACCGGACTCTTGGAGAAAGTTCCGGATACTGTGGAAAGTACTAGACACTGCGGCTCAAGTACTATACAGTATTACATCATAGGCCATGTACAGTAGTATATAAGACTGCTCTGTAGGAGCAGATCTACAAGTCGCTCTTAACCAGCAATCACTACGTGCGCCTCTATTCAAAGCTCTACAGGTAAGTGAGCTGAGGGGCTTTTCACTGCGTAACAAGCCCTGCTCAACACTATATAGCATGTAGCCACAGTATCCGGAGCTTTCTCCAAGTGACCAGTAGCCTCGTGTCAGTAGTTGCTTACTACACTGCTATTAGTCAGCACTGTAGTTCAACACGGTCAGCGTCCGCGTACGGGTCCATCACACTCTCCCGCTTTGCCGCGCTGCGACCAAACGGCTTCTGGGGTTCATCTTCGGATAGAATCCGACCTGTCGCCTGCGTTTCGACTGGCCTGCAGAGGCGTCTGGCGGAGTAGATGGGCCCGAGGCATTATCCATGGTGTCGACTTGAGGAGAATACACGTAAAGTGCAGATGCAAGCAGGCAGATGCGAAGCTAGGCGAATGCGTAGAGAGACGAGACCAGGATCTAGAATATTAGTGTCGTGAACGTGAGACGGGCGTACCGGAGGTCGTGATGGCGCGCAGTGAACCAGCACGAGCAGTCTCAGCGCACAACTCTCGCGGGTCGAATGCAGACGACAACCTTATGAACACACATATAATACAGCGAGGTCTTCCACAGTGGCGTCCTCGCAGCCTCGACTGGAGACAGTGATCTCAGCCTGGTCAGTACCAGCATGCGAGACACTTGTGATTATAATCAGCCTCGAGCTCGATTCTCCAAGTGGAGTTTGCAAAATCGACTTCTGGATCACGTATCCAGCTCTGCGCTGATGACAACTCTGAATCTCGGAGTGGGAGTGTCCCCCATGTCGTTCTTGAAGCTCTGCCTGCGCTACTCGAGTCTGAACAAGCCACCCACCCGCCTAGTTCATAGACTATGCAGTCCCATGCGGAGCGAGGGGTATGTAACATGGACAGCGGGTGCACCTATGCTCGAGCCCAGTTGGCTTCCACGGCGAATGAGTGGAGGCGAATGGCACAGCGTAGGAGATTCCAGACTTTCGAGTTCGTTGCATTCCACGAGTATGTTAGGTATAAAACAGGTTGAGAGTCGTGACAAAGGAGAAGCGGGGAGCAATGCCGCGCACTGGACAAACAGGACGGATGCTGAAGTGCTGCGGTCTCAAAACACAAGAAACCGATCAACTGATGATGCCGGTGCAGATGGTATAGAGTCGCTCACCGACATGAGCGACCGTCCCAGCGGACAACGCAATCACGTCTTGCGCTCGAGCTTGGTCTCGAGCTTGGTCTTCTTCGAAGCAGGCCTAGCGGGCGTAGGTGAGGACGGCGCGTTGTCAGCCAGTTGACTCCTCAACGGCTGCCTCTGCGACTCCGGCGAGACGTCAAGCACAGTGCTGGATTTGAAGTCCTTTGGGCTCCGGGGCGGCGTCGCTGGCCGCTGCACATCTGAACCACCGACAGCCGGCGGGTCCAATCCCGCATAGACCACCCGGCGCACAAAGTCCTCCCTCTTCTTCAATGCCTCTGCCTCTGCCTCTGCCTCTGCCGTCCGCTCAGAGGGCTCCATGGGCACCTGGTTTCCGAGGTCGTCGAGAGCCTTCTCCAGGAGGGCGATGACGTGATCATGGATGTTGTGGTACTCGTAACCATGGAACTCGTATGCGAGCAGCAATAGATGCCACCATTGAAGCAGTACTGGCTTGAGAGGCGCAAAATACTCGTGCACATGGATGAGAATCTCCGATTCGAATGCTGTCCATTCTTCGAGAAGCTGCCTCTTGTTCCATGCGAGGGTGGCAATGTCGCCATCGAAGAAGGAGAAGACAATGCGACGAAGCCGCACGATCCGCGTGCGCTCATCCGAATCTGACATCTCCTCGATATCAACCTTGAGTTCCTTGCGACGGCTACCACCCGGTCCCAACCGCGTGAGGCACAGGTAGAGGAGAATCCAGAAAAAGGACTCCATATCGTGCACTGCGTCGTGAATCACGCTGCGCCGATTGAGCCCAGACTTGTGCACATTGACAATGACGTCTATGGCATTCAGTAACATAACGCTGGCGTAGGGTGGTGTACCCTGTGGAGAAGCTTCTCAGCAATGTCTCAACATGCGCAGAACTCCCGCCTACCGAACGAGGTGCCCTTGCTACCTGTTCTCGCATTGTGCCATCTAGGAAATATTCGCCCTTCATGCCCCTTCAGCAAGCGGTAATTTGAAGGTAAGGGACGGGCGGCTCACCAGAATCTTCCCATTCCACCCGAATGTTGCCAGATCACATGCGCCCCCCGCGAACGTGCTGAATTTCTCGGTGTACTTATAGGCAGCGACTACATACTTGGCTCCACAATACGCGAGCTGCATGGATTCAGGGTCGATACGCTTTGCTTGGGAACCCTCAGCGACAGCGTGGAGAGCATACTCGATCATGGTGTCGGTAATGGAGGAGATGTCTAAATTATTGCATCGGTTCTCTGGCGAGCGTGTGAGCGACATCAGTACTGAGCATACTTGGTCAGGCCCGCATACGCACTTATCTCCCTGCCTAGGCATATTCGCGTCAATTCCACCATGTCCGGTTCAGGGGCCTTAAATGGGATCTCGCGTTCAGAGACGGGCTTGATTGGCTTCGAATGATTCAGGTCAATGAGTGCACCTCTCAAAGCTTTGCCCCCAACCCCTTCACGCCGCGTTTGAGTGCGATCAGCACGTTCCCTGTGCTGATGTCGCGATGAAGGACACCATGCTGGTAGGCAAATCTATGGGCTTGAATCGAGCGTCGATATGAGCATCGTGCATTGACAGGATAGCCTGCTACCTATGACGTACCACGCACGCCATGCAAAAGGATGCGCACTAGCTCTGTGTTATTGGCAAAGAACTTGACAGAGCAGCCAAAGGTTTTGAGGACGATGCGCGTTCGAGTGCGGTTCTCTGGGGTGCTCGTGCTCCGGCCAGCGTGTATCTGGTGGATTTTGTCGGTGACGATGTCAATATGGACCAGCTCGAATTCCGGATCAAACGACCGTCGTCGCTTCAACCTGGCAAGGTGGTCTGAGTCTTCAAACATCGGCGGTATGGGCTCGAGGCCGCGGTGTATGAGATTGTGAGTGTTGTCGACCGCGCCGTCGATCGTCACGTCTTCATCATGCACCAGCTCGCCTAGGTATTGCACGTCTTCACTGGCTGAGGCTTCTTGCGCGGTCCACAGCGACCTGTACAGTTCTCCCTCGTTTGCCATCCCCTCTAGCCTCCAGGCTTGCTTCAGCACGAAGATCTGTCCAAACGAGGATGAGAGTACCGTCAAAGCGAAGTCGGAGAGGACCGTACCTGCCGCTGACCAGGATCCATATGACGTTCATCATACAAGAAGACGGCCCACACAATCGACCCGCTCCCATGCACCACGTCGGTGCGGAGAAGACTCAACGCCTTCAACGTCACGTAGACCCCGTTCTTGGTCTCGATCACCCACTGCGTCGAGTAGTTGTTTCTCTTGTACAACTCAACGTCGAACTGGTCTGGTCCCGTCGAGCACAAGCGATATGGGTGAATGGGAGCGGATGGTTCGCGTGCCAATCTCATCGTGGGATCAAACCCAAGTCGGTGCGCGGGAAGTAGAGAGAACGCAGCGATGACCTGGATGAACTTTTTCGGTTCCTGCCCACAGTGGTCAGGTCACGTTAGGGAAGAGTAAGCAGCCGGACGCACCGTATGAATGTCGATAGCTTTGTTCATTCCGAGGACCCCGGACCTGTCTTGCAACCACACAGAGATCTGCGTACGGCTGAGGGCCAGACCTAAAGCGAAGCGCCTATCTTTCTGCTCGACCAGGATCATGCGGAGATAACATAGGAGTTGCAGGATGAGCTCTTCGTCCTTGACTCGGATTTCGCGCTTGGCCTCGACAGCAGCAACGGCCTGCAACCAAAACAACTCTTCCTTCTTGTCTTCCTAAAAGGAACATCAGCGTGAACCTTGGCTGCTCTCGCTGAAACCCACCGCAAGAGCAGAGCCGTTGCCGACGACCTTGGCGAGGGCACCGAGGGCCAATAGGCAATCCGGTCGAACCTTAGCACCTTCGGCATTAAGGTACCGCGGAGACATATGATGATAGTCCACCCAGGAGGCGTCCCGGACCTGTTCCTCGTCTTCCCCGTCGTGTCTAGCTGCTGCTGCGATCTTGTTCGCAACGGACACAAAGGGCTCGTATAGGTCGTCTTCTTTGAACCCCGCGCCGTGTTGAGGGAAGCCGCACCAGTGCCCATCGTCGTACGTCTTGTCCTCCAAAAGAAGTCTATAGATCTTGTCGACTGCGCCGCCGTCGACTGGAAGAATTTTGTCCAAGAACTGTTCGTGGTCGCAGACTTGGATGCGGTTGCTGACCTCTTCCATGACTCGCTTGAGAAGGACGGATGCCGGAATACGGTCGGTTGTGAGCAGGCTCGTCTTACTTGCACTAGGTAGATTCCTGATGGGCGAGGGACGTTCACCGGCTTGTTTGCCCCGCCAATCGAGGATGCCTTGCTGCCCCGAGCCCATGGTGAGCACGGTTGGAGGACAAGACGGAAGGCTCAGACACAGAAGAGCAAGCGGTGCACACCTTTTCTACAGGTTCCCTATCTGATCGATACGATCAACCACCTGCAGCGGCACAACCCTTTCTGGAAGACGCAAGCCGCGCATGCAAAGTCGGCGAGTTCTCGGTTCCACGTTGTCGCCAGCTGGTTCAGTCAGTAATAGGCGCCGCAACGCTTCGAACCACACCAGTTGCCTTTTCCGGCACGGAGTAGCGTCTTTTGCCAGTGGCCCTTGTTCCAGCGCTATCAGTCACGGCTCAATGCTGACCAGCTTGTTTTATTGAGGCTCCGTGAGATGCACATCGCCATATGCACCGGAGTGTGAGTGCCTGATGCCTGCAGTACTCAGCACCCAGCGTCCTCTTCACCCTTTCGCGCTCATATCCGGCACCTGGACATGGGCAAGGCGACGCACGGCATACATCAGGAAAAACCCCCGGCTATTTATATGTAATTTAAAGAGGTCCCCCACTAATGAGCCGATAATTCAAATAATACCTCATAATGGGAGCTCAATGTTTATTGAGCTTTATACCAGTGTCAGAATGACAATATATGTTGTATGGGTGGTAGCGGGACGGCAGTTCATCAGGAAAAGTGTTTCGCTCCATATGGAGCGCCCAAATCATAGGTGCTATCAGCTAGTAGCTGGAGCCCTTTTCACCGTGGGCGCAAGTACTGATGTTGAATCTCCTATTGAAGAACTGTAAGAGCACTACGAAGCACATGTAGAAGGGCAATCAATGCGGAGTTACACCGTCCATTTCGTAGGCCGTTCTCCGCTAATATCCATATGAATCGAAGGTTTCTGTGAGCATCCAAATGGATGCGAGTCCTCTACTTCGCCGCTCACCTCAAAGTGCCCTCGCTCGTTCTAAAGCGCTGCTTCAATCATTGTGTATGCTACCCACTTAAAATCTGAAGAGCCTGACTACAGGTTGCTCAAGGACTCTGCACGACTACGTGTACCCACTTGGAGCACATATCCTCCTGACTATGCATCCACTTAGCATCTCTTGCGCTTCAGCACAAAACGTGACGTTGGATCCATCGCATCGTATGCCGGTGGAATACCGCCCTGGTGCAGTCTCCTCTTCTTCGTAGGCGATGAATTGTGGTGGGCGCGCACTGATTGAGGGGTGGACTGGAGTACAGTAAGGTATGTTTTCAGCCAGTTATCGTCTCTTGGCGGATGGGACATACAAATGGCTCCCTATCATCTGCTGGAGGTTCAGGGTCCATAGGAAAGGGCTTTCGATGCTCTTCATCGAGTTCGCTCTCTGTCTCCGATTCCTCCTATACACTAGCAGCCGAGATCTTGGATAATACCACACTATCCTCCACGGTGGTATGTGGCTCATTCAGGCCGTCTCTGGTACTCTGCATTAACAAATGCTGTTGGATCATTGCGATTGAAAAAAGCGTACAGTGACTGTCCACGCGGGAGCGTCAGCATATGCTCTGCTTTGCTTTCTCGCTTTGGAGTGGGGCTCCCTGGCCAAGGTGGACTGTCTTGAGGTGGAGGAGTTGTTGTCCTATGCGAAACAGCGAGCACTACGGTCTGTGTAACTTTGAGCAGAGGCAGTGACAATTGGTTTGTGATGTACATACCAGGGGACCGGACTTCTGGGGCTCAATAACCAAGGTCGCCTTCGTCTCTTTCTTTGATACCTGGACATGACAGAAATGAACATGGAAGGCTGTATAAGCGTCCGAGGTGGTAGACAGTGCCATGACCAAGGAACGAAGGCGATGAAGTCTGAACCTTGAAGGCGTCCTGTGAGCCGCACAAGTAGATCTTCAGTCAGTGAGCGAAGACTGTATTGCATATGTAAGTACCTGTGAGCCGCACAAGTAGACTACAAGTACTTAGTAAGTAATCTGCATAAGTACACATAGGACTCATAGTACTTACTCTTCAGTCAATGAGCAAAGACTGAAGAGCTGGGGCAGAGAATGTCCTCCTTATATACAAGTCCAGAGGATGCATGAGTAAGCAAAGAAAAGAAGAGCATGTGATTCTACAGTACGCTGAGTAAGACGATGGTGCGAGAATGGTGTAAGTATCGCACCATAGTCTAGAGAAATCCAGACAAGTTCGGAACAGCGTAGAACGCACTACAAAGATGTCCGGATGCTAAAGTACAGGCATATCGTAGAACTGTCCACAGAACTACCATATCAGGCATATGAGAAGGAACGTTCATGCGGTGCTACACCACCACCATGCGGCACTCTGCCGCCCACCATGCGGTGCTACACCACCACCATGCAGCGCTCTGCCGCCCACCATGCGGTGCGTCACCGCCACAGTGCACGTCCGGATCTGGTATGGCCAGTACACAAATCCGGAAGTTCAACAGGAACAGGAATGTGTAGGTGATCGTCCAACTCAGAATTTGAGACTTTGTCAGACTGATCACTGTACACAGGGAACGGACTGTTGTCAGGGGTAGTACGATGTTCGCCGGGTAAAGAACGTGCAGGGAAAGACTCTTCGTCAAATATCACATCGCGGGATATGACGATAGAGCGGGTGGCCGGGTTCCAGAATTTATACCCCTTAGTACCTGGCTCATACCCCACGAAGATCATCTCGACCACCTTCTTGTCGAGTTTCCCTTCGCGCTTTGCCTTTTGCACGTGAACAAAGGCTTTACAGCCAAAGACACGGAAGTAGGACACATCCGGTATGGTCCCATCCCATGCAGTAATGGGGCAACGCCATTTAAGACGTCGCATAGGCTGATGATTATAAATATGAACGGCTGTTTCAATGGCGAGTTGCCAGAAACCGTGGCTTAGTCCAGCATGATGGAGCATAGACATAGCCTTCTCGACGATAGTACGGTTCCAGCGTTCAGCACGTCCATTTTGTTGGGGCGAGTCTGGCGACGTTTTTTGGTGTTCGATCCCAAAAGACTTAAGGTGCTCAGAGAACTCTGTCGAAAGGTATTCCCCCCTCGGTCGGAGCGTACTCGCTTGATTTTCTTCCCGGTCTGCGTCTCAGCCCAAGCTTTAAAGCTATCAAAAGCTTTGAAAGCATCAGACTTGTGCTTAAGGTAGTACGCGACGCCGAGACCTGAGAAGTCATCTATGAAACTGGCGAAGTACAAATAACCGCTTCCGACTGAAGCAGTGCGCATGGGCCCATCCAAGTCGGTATGTATAAGCTCTAAGGGCTCAGACGCACGCTTTTCTGATGGAGGGAACGGAAGACGATGGGATTTGCCAAAGGCGCATCCTTCGCAGGGTTCAATGTCAGCGGGATCAACACGATCAACACCCTTGACGTTAGAGGGAAGGTGGCGAAGTGCCTCCTTGCCTGCATGACCAAAACGACGGTGCCAGGTCTTAAAATTTGTCATCAGGTGGATCACTTTGCAGGAGCGAATCTCCAGAACTAAGTCATAGAGATTACTAGACGGATTATAATGCCCCTCAAGGATCTTTTGACCCTTGATTTTAATCGTCGAGCCATGTTTGACAGCGCCGTCAGGCAGCTTGTCGAAGATGCTCATTTTATTGTCCCCTTGGACGAGGAAATAACCATGCCGCTCAATGGTTCCAGTGGAAAACAGTCGCGTAGATGCCTGAGGCACATAGCAGACGTTTGGAAGATTAATAGACCACTGTACACCATCTAGGTTGACCTCAGCACTGACAGTACCTTCTCCGAGCCCTTGAACAGAACTGCCGGCTTCTGACGAAGCAGTCCTGAAAACAACGGGTGTATCATAGGGCTTATAGTCGGAAATGTCGTCCAAATCAAAGGTAATGTGCTGAGATGCACCCGAGTCCATCAGCCAATGAGTTCGTCGCACACTGACGGCAGCAGCCGTATCATAGAAGGAAGCGTGCAGGTTAGTCGACAATTCTACAAGTACCTTGGCAGCGGGCTCAAAAACGTTTGCATGGTTAACCATAACGTCCTTTCCTTTCCCTTTGTCCTTGTCCTTTTTCCTCTCCTTTCCCTTGCCCTTAAAGTCCCGCTTAGGGCGCAACTCTGGGTGCTTCTTGTAGCAGGTGGACTCATGATGCATCTCACCACCACAGAAGCTGCAAGGACCCGAGAGTTTGGGCTTGGTTTTAGAGATCCGGGAGACCGACTGACTGTTTCTGCGCATAGACTCTTCAGCCAGAGCCTTCGACTGGATTAAGTCGACGGTTAGCCTT
>VICQ01000056.1:0-54020 GCA_025528855.1 Trametes punicea | reverse complement strand
AATTGAATGCTGGCGCTTCTTCCAGTCAATCAACGGATTGTAGTCGGAGAGCCAGCTGTATCCCAGAACGGCAGACACAGACTTGTCGAGCGGAGTGACATAAAAGTCAACAGAGATGACTTCTCCCGAAGGGAAATGTAACGGAAGGGTTGCCTTTTGCGTGATGGTGTTTAGACGAACCATCAAAGAGTTGCAGACGGAGGGCGGAGTTCCGGAGGTCGGAACTCCGTGCTTGGAGACAAAGTCCGAGTCGAGGAAGCAGTGAGAGGAACCAGAATCAATCAGAGCAGGGAACGGAGTGGAGATAGAATCGGAGTACAAAGAAACTATGAGGGAAGACGGGTCGGAGAGAGCGGACGCGTTGAGTCTAAGGAACGGATCCGCGCGGGAAGTTCAACGCAGCTTTCTCCACGCGCGGAGGTTGGAGGGCTGCGGACTAGTTTTTTGGTTCCTCCGGAGCCTCGGGCTTTCGGAGGTCCTTTCGGAGTTGCCTCGGGTTGGCCTGGGCAGCTCGGGCCTTGGCCGCGGACGAGGTTTCTTGGGACAAGCTCCGACCATATGTCCGGGCTCACCGCAGAAGAGGCAGAGATTGTTGGCGAAACGACGCTGCCTTTCTTCTTGGGTTAGCTTACCATCCTTGCCCAGCCTGTCGGAGTAGGGCTTGGAGGGTTTGGCTGACTTGGTGGGCCACTGGGGGACTTGCCGGACTTGGCTGGAGTTGCCCCGGGTTGGACATGGGGTTCTGGGGAGCCTTCTGAGAGGATAGGACCTTGTGTCGGGGTTCGAGGTCCTGTTGCCGGACTTGGTGGGGGCCGAGTGCTCACGCGACTGTTCAGCCTTGCGCTCCCAGTAGCGGTGGTCCAGTGACTGTGCAAGGTTGCGCAGGCCTTCAAGCGTGTCGGGCTTACCGACCTCGGAGATGCGGTCCTTGAGGCGAGCCGGGAGCCCCTTGTAGAACTGGTATCGGAGGGCGGCGGTACCCCAGCGGACTTGGGTGGCCAGGCGGTTAAACTGAGTAATGTACCGCGTAATCCGCTGGTTGTCAGCCATGCGGAGATTCTCCAAGTCGTGCTCCGCAGTTCCGGTAGCGTCGTAAGGTCCGAAATTAACCCGGAGTTCATCCTGGAAGGCCTCGTAGGAGTACAGGAAAAGCGGAGGCTCCTCGGAGTAACCTTCTAGGAGGTAAGGCTCGAACCACTGCAGCGCAGTGCCCTTGAGTAGGACAGCGCGTAGGTGACCTTGCGCTCGTCGGAGTCGAAGGTCCGGGGCCGCGCCTTGAAAACCAGTTCCAGCTGAGCGAAGAAGGCCCTAAGTTTGCTGGGGTCCGAACCGTCAAAGGTGTCCGGGTCTCGGACATTGTCGCGCTCGCGAGGTCCTCCGGTCGGAGTTGGCACCTGAGCAGGCTGTTGGAGCGTCCTGGCAAGGAGCTCAATAGCTCCCGCGAGTTGCTGGGATGGATCCAGTGGGTGCGGAGTGTTGGGGGGCTGAGGAGGAGCCGCCTGAGGATTAACCGGAGGGTTGAGGAAGGGGTTGTTTGGGCTACTCTGCGCGGACAGCGGAGGCGGGGAGCGGACTGTGGTTTCTCCGGGGAGGTCCTGTCCCAGGAGATGTGAAGGCACCGGGACTTGGACCCTTGTCGGAGTAGTCGGAGTACGGGGTGCGGCTGGGTACGATTGCCGAGGGACTCGCGAAGAGAATCCGCGGAAAGCTTGGTCGGGGTTGGACGGAGGTTGGCGATCCATGGCGAGTACTCGGAGTGAGTTCGGATATACTGTTAGGGGCCAGGCCAACGGACAGAGGGTCGGGGTAGGGCCGGAGTTCGGGTCCGGAGTTCGGGTCCGGAGTTTGGAGTTCGGCCTGGGCAGGGAGGACTTCGGCGAAGCTATTAGCAACGCCCCGAGCTACTCGCCTGGTGTCCTCTATTTGCAGAGTGGGAGTCGCACAACCGGGGGACCGGAGTTCGGACTTCGGGGCTGACGGGGAACGAGTGTATTGGAACGGACGAGGAATAAGGGACTTAGCGGGCGAGGAGATAGTAGAGAGATAGTACGAGACAGTAACGAGGAGGCAACGGGAGGTAACAAAAAGGTTAGTAACGAGGTAGTAACGAGATATCCGAACTGAGGAATGCGGACATTCCAGGCGGGCTTAAATACTACAAGGGCAGGAGCAGAAAAGGGGTAGGGATCCGGAGCTGATCGAACTCCGGACGGACGTGGGGCAAGTCCGATATCCGGAGATCGGAGTACCGGAGTTACCGATGTCCGGGGGTCAAGGTCAATCAGCCCCGAGTGAAACCTAGCGTTACAAGAATACCTGAAACTAATCGGAGGGACGGTAGCAAGGAAAGACCGAAGGAACATAAGGCGTGCTGTCGGAAGGGACGAAGGGCCGAGGTCCATGGCCGGAGTTGTGCGGAGTTGAGGACCGGAGTTCGGAGTAGGCTTGGAGTTGGCACTTGTACGCACGGTCGTAACAGTCTGGCAGAAACTGCCGCATTACCGCAATCGGCAGCGGCTAATTCGATGGCTATATCTGATAGAACTAATGATGTCACAATCCCTCACATTGAAGACAGTGCAGATGAAGTACCCACATCGGATGGTGACCACGATTTTCAGGACAATAGTGAAGGCACAGACTCAGATATTGGTGACGGTCTCCTCACCGACAATCCGCAGGCCCTTGCGGCTAGTCTTGCTGCAGAGGTCAGTCATCCTTAAGCCTCCGTACTGTGTACTTGCTACAAAAGAACTTAGCGGCCCTCATGGACAACACGGCAGGAGGGACGGTCAGGTACTACTGTGCGCGACAAGGGGAAAAGGCGCGCACTTACCATCACTTCAGGTATTGCGTGCCATCAACCATGCTTATAGTATGAACAATCTCTTGACTGACAGCTTCGTAGATAATGAACGCGAGCAGGAAGAGGCTGGAGGAGGGTATATCACAGCGGAAGAGATAGGACCAGCGCCGGTGCAGCAAGTATCATCTCGCCCACGTCCTCCGCTAGTCTATCCGATCCGCCAGCCCATCCTTAATAAGGTTCAGTCATCTGACTCCGCATGCACCCCCCGTTCTCCGCTCACTCCTGTACTACCTTTTAGAGCCGGACTCTCCCAAGCAAGCGCGATGCAAAGTTTATCGCTGAGGTTGGTTATCTCGCACATACCAACATAATGCGATTGTAGCTTATCTCTTCACAGCAGCCGGTTTGGAAGGCGCATGCTCCCACAAAATCTGCAGCTGGACGAGCTGCTGAAGTCACCCAGGCGTCCCATTCTCAGCATGCAGTACCTCTGGTACATCCTGCTTCCGCTCACCTGGTTTCCACCAACTTAGCTTCCGAGGGTGAGCGTGTTGGCAGTGACCTCTCCGATGATGACAGCATGCTGCCAACCACCCCTGGCCCTGCGAATGGGGTGGTCATCTATGGCATAGTCCCTCCTGTTGCTGCCAGTGGTGCCCTGTCTTTGAACGCACAGCATCCACACATTGCGGAGACCATCCGTGCATCATTTTCCCGTGTCGAGGCGTACCTAGCTTTTGAGCATGCTTTCCCTGATGGCATCACACGTGCACGGATTGTTGCGCAGGCTATGCGCGATGCCGCTCAGGATCTGGGTCACATAGCTCTGCGAGGACGTTTAGGTGCAGATGCAAAATTCGTTCGCGTTCTCTCCTCACTGGTCAGTCTTATCACTCATGTCCTTGATCCTCCTCACCGGGCCATCCTTGCCAGCCTAGCCAGCGCATCAGCACCTTCCGAAGTGGTGTCAAGAAAGCCGCTGACGCTCACGTTCTGGCGTTCCATGGCCTCAGCCAAGGCCAGAGCGAGTCAAAAGTGGCCTGGCTGCTTTACCATCTCACGTATATATATCCTACTGAGGTAAGAAGCGTCCCTTCCTCTTCGAAACACACTATTAAGGTTTTGCCTGTCACCGATGGCCCGCTGTGTTCCGCAGTACACCGGAGTACAAGATCATTCAAGTGTGCCTTGGCGCAAACCGTACCAGCACCCCGGCGTCATTGCTATCCTTCGCGCTAGTTTCTTCACTGGGCCCACATCGCTGGCCCTCAGGCTGGTAGACAAGTTCACATCCTCGCTTGATACCAAGCCTGATGAGAAGGAGGTTCCATTGGCTATGCTAGCGCTTGCGGCCACCGCGGTAGGCCGCGGATTCCTTCACATTCACTCATGCCACAGCTGACTTACGCCACATCAGCTGCACGCATCAATCTCAGAGTGGCGCTCTGGAGTGTACAAGCCGGCCGCGTTTTCGGGCGACTGCTACCTGGATGCTTACCAGGAGCACATACTTCTTCTTAAAGGTATCCAGGACCAGAACCCGAGAGCGTACCATGTCATGATGCATAAGCTGTACAAGGACGCGAGGTCAGTGTATCTGGAACTGTCATTATGCCACGAAAACTAATCTCCGACATAGCGGCCTTGTACCCGCCATGACGCTAGCTGGCAACGCTCATTCGGACGCACTCTCGCACGTTGATATAGCGGGAATGGACATCGAGTGATGCGGCGCTCCTGGCTTTCTAGGCTCTCACAACGCGTCCCTGTCTCGAGTTCTATGTGGAATCTGCCCGTCTCTCTCTGCGTCTCTGTCTGCTATCCAACTCAGTAGTGACCGTCGGGCTGGGGCCGATAGCAGTCATACTGTTCCACTGTCTCTTCGTGGCATCACTTTCCTCCTATACAACCGGCTGCATCCTGTCGCGTACCGCGCCGCTGCGGCAGTGATTACGGATTTCCTGTCTTTACTGTGTACCCATTCCGCCACTATCCTCATTGATACCCTCCCTGTTACGATCTACACCACAGTCCTTGTACTACGTAGCGTAGCTCGTTCTGGAGTATACCCTGTGTTGGATGGCTCGTTAGCTGCAATATAGTACTGCGTTAGCGGCAACTATATGGGTGCTATTGATCAATAAGTGAGCTCTCAATGACGCATGATTCTGCGCTCGTGAAGCTGCCGAATAGCTCTCATATGCGCTAATGCTGGTCTCGGCCGCCGCTATTGGCTCCTCATTATTTGGGGACTTCTTAGATTAGTCTAAAGTCCTAAGGTAGCTCTTTGGGGAGGATTAGATGTAATTACACCTAATTCGCGCGGGAGGTTTTCCCTGATGTGGATGACAGGAGCCGACCTGGCATCCACAGCTGATTGAATCTGCTCGTGCCGGTTTCACGTCGTGACCCACGCTATCTGCTAGCAGCTCGTGATTATTGACGTACCTGTTTTTCGACGACGGACTACTGGAAACTATCGGAAAACAACGTTGTTCAGTTCAATTATTGACAGACATGTTCAATACAGGGTGGATCCCATCGGATGTGATCCTCGCAAGTTGTGAAGGCCGTCAAGCACCGGTGCGCTGGTTCCGAATAAGGTGCGATCTCTCTGAAGATAGAAAGACGTACATGACATGACATGACATGACATGAACTCGCTGGTCTCGCTGGCCTTCTACTCGAGAAATCGAAACATATGTAAGGGCCCGAGTTGGCCATGCTCCTGTCTTCCCCTCAGTCTCAATTCCTCAGCAAATGCTTTCTACCGCTCTCTTGCTACTAGCCTCAGCAACGTGCACGCTTGCTGTGCCTGGTCTGTTACTCCAGGTCTCGGGCCCGCCCTATGTACACGATGTCGACAACTTCATAGTGACCACGACGCTCACTAACACTGGCGATGAACCGTTGAAGCTCCTCAACGACCCGCACAGTCCACTATCAGACCTTCCCACTGATATCTTTGACATAAACAACCAGCACGGTACGAGTCCGGACTTCATCGGGATCGAGGTGTGTCCTCGACATATAGTAGAATAGCGACTGAGTATATGCGGCCATTCCTGAACGCTCCCTAGGTCAAATACCTCCCTCACTTGGCGGCGACACAGAATGATCCTCTTGCATTCATCAACCTAGCGCCTAGTCAATCTGTCGACGTTAAGCATAACAGTGGGTGGATCACCCCGTTGGCCACTGGATTGAACTTAACTACGGTCATACCTAGTTTCTCTCGCCTACGACTTCTCCGGTTCCGGACCTGGCCTCTACACGGTGAACATGAAGGCACTCAATACCTTCTACCACGTGTCGGGCAGCCATATTTCGGTTTTGCTTGCTACAAGCCGCCTTCCCAACCATGCAGTCAACGTCTCGGGATCTCTTGTGTCCAGGGCTGGCGGGGCGCTGCGTCCCGATACGAAGGAGTGTGAAGATTGGCAGAGACAAGCCGTGCATGGTGCCATTCCCCTGGCCAAGCGGTACATTGCTAATGCCCTCGCGTACGCAAATTTGCATGTCTGCACTCACATAAAGACGGACTGATCCTCCTTCCATCTATCCAGTGAACTCACTCGTGAGGGTTCCAAGGGTGACAACTACAGACGTTGGTTCGGGGCTCCCAGCGAGCACAGACTGTCCACCGTGGCTTCGCACTTTGAGGCCTTGACTGGTAACAATTTCACCGACTTCACGTTCATATGCAATACCGCTTTCTGTTCCCGCAACTCCGGCGTATTCGCATACGTATATCCTGACGAGTACGTTCACCCCAGCTCAGAGATCTGGTCTAATGTCCCGCTGACCACCTCTTCAGCTTTGGCAAGATCCATGTATGCGATATGTTCTTCCGCTCTCCCGTTGGCGGACTTGATTCTCGCGCGTCAACTATCGTGCATGAAGTTCGTGGCATTCAACACGGCTGTGATCTCATCGAGAGTACTGATACAATGTATGGGACAGTCGAGTCACTTCACGCGCAATGGAGGTACCCGAGACCACGCCTATGGAACGACGCTTACGCAAGAACTGGCGCGCAGCTACCCCCAGCTTGCCGTTATGAATGCTGATAACCATGAGTATTACTCGGTGCACGCTGAGGGCACCGAATTGAATGACCCTCCTGTGGTCTTGACGCAGCTATATTTTGGCGAGGACAGAACCGGTGCGTGATGGAGCAGAACAAGGATGGATGCTTGGTGCCATCCAGCGTTGCTTGCCAGCCCATGTACTTTGTATCGTTTCATCCGTTCCCAAGGTTCCTTTTTTTCTTTCTTCAGTGCTGTGACACTGCCACGCTTCCGGGCCTGATGGAGTTTTTCCCCGCATCTCGTGTACAGTAACTTCAGTTGGAGATCATATCGCGACGTCCGAGCTGGCTGTCTCCACCATCTTTTCCCGCGTTGCACATTCTGATTTCAGAATGCAAGCAAGTACTTGTGCACCAGTCACAGGACGTTCAGAGGGGAAGACATCCGAATGATACGTATTCCAAGCGCCTGGCTCGCACAGCTGGCGCAGGTGTTCTTGTGAATTGTGGGCATTGCCAACGTCCAGACCAGTCACAGTATATACTACATACGACTTACACCAATGTACACCATGCGCTATGAACTTGGTATCTGCGCAGCTGCGTCGTACAGATATGCTGCTAGTTGAGCTACTTGAACTGTTGGGACACCCGGGTGTAGTCGCTTGCGGCTCATAGTGCTGGCTCACGGCTGGCGCTTTAGTCATGTTTGAACAAAGCTGCTTAGAGTGTAATGACCCGATCCCATCCTTATTGTTCCTACTTCTCCTGAGGTAGCATAACCAAGTCGTCTCCTGATAGTGTTACAACGTTTGATCCATGTGTTATCAGTTGCCTCCTGATCAAGCAAGGAAGTCAGCGCCCTCTGCCGAGTGAATGGGTAGTTGTGAAGATTGCGCACTCACCCGTGAACCTTCCCAGCCCCTCGCGAAGGCCCTGGGTGATCTTGCTTTCCGTGTCTTGGTCCTACAGGATCGACGCAGATGATATCAGCATATGTGGTCGGCGCGCCTATGACGGGTGTATACTGGGACGACGCACAAGGTTGTAGCCCGTCTTCTGCGCGGCGTACTCCACGCCCTTGCTAATCCAGTCGCCTGTGCTGGAGGTATTGTTGCCGCTGGCACCGGCATTGCCTCCGTTGCCGCTGTTGCCACGGTTGTTGCTGCCGGAGTAGTCGTTGTTGTCGTACCCGGCACCGTAGTTGGCACTGCTGTTCGAATTGTAGCCGTCGCTGCCGCCCGAGCCGTAGGTATCGGGGCTCGTGCTGGAGTTGTCGTTGCCGCTGGCGTTGTTGCCCCGGCCGGAACCGTAGTTGTTGTCGGAGGCATCGTAGTTGTTGCCGCCGCCCTGACGCCCGGCGCCGTACGAATCGCCCGAGTTGGAGTTGTTGCCGGATCCGTACGAGTCGTTGCCGGAGCCGTACGAGTTGTTGCCGGAGCCGTACGAGTTGTCGTTGCTGGAGCCGTACGAGTTGTCGTTGCTGGAGCCGTACGAGTTGTCGTTGCTGGAGTTGTACGAGTTATCGTTGTTGGAGTTGTACGAGTTCGCGGCGTTGCCAGAGCCGTACGAGTCGTCGTTGTCTCCTCGACGGCCGAACGAATCGGACTTGTTCCCTCCGTACGAGTTGTCGTTGCTGCTGCCGTACGAGTTAGAATCACTCTGTCCAGAGCCGTAGCTATCGGCTTGATTAGAGGAGTAGTTGTCGTTGTTGAAGTTATCACGATCACAACGGCCGTCAGAGCCGTAGCTGTCGTTGGAACCGTAGTTGTCGTTGCCGTAGCCAGACATTGCTGAGGAGAGCGGGGCTGGGGAGACGCGAGCGGGGGTAGGAGAGTGCTATCGCGATGCGATGCGCACGTCTGTCAACAATAGTGCTTGTACTTATAGCAAGCAGGGTCAGCCCGGACAGCACAGGAACAAGGAGGTGGGCAGGTCCCGAATTGCGGGCAAAAATAGAGCGGCCATACCAGCGCGGCCAGGGAAAAGCTTATAGCAAGGAGAACACAGGCACGGACCAGGTACGTATGGACCAAGACACAGGACACGTCAGTAGCACGCTACTGTACGAGCATCTGGGCGAGTGTCGGGACTGATTCAGCCGGGAACTGTTTCGCCCCGAAAGGATCGATCGTGGCCCATGGATCAAGCCATGATATGATATGATGGATCGAATGGAATCGGTCGGTGTGGACGGACGTAAGAGAGACAGGAGCTGGGGATGTCGCCGTGATGGATCACCATGTGCGATAGGTTCGCGATTAGAGACAGGAAGCGGGGAATGGCGCGACCGGTCTGTGCTTGTACAACAGGACGTGAGAGCACGCTAAACCATAGCAGTGCACTCCCTTCTTGCCCAGCCGAATACAGGCGGGAAAACATCAGTCCTCAATGGACAGAAAGGAAGCGATGACCAACCTTTGGCACTGCCTGGCCAGTTTACCGTGAAAGAATGGAAGACTAACTTAGAGAGCATGGAACCCGGGTCGTGACGGTGACAGTGACAGCGTTCCGAGCTGTGATTCATCGGCCCATTGTATCTTATCTTATCTTATCTGCAAGGTGCTTAACCGAACATGACCGCTCGGCTCACGCACCCGCCTGGTGTTCAGCTAGATTGCAACCACGACCATGAAGCTATCAACGACCTCGTTGTTGCCGTTGCTGGCAGTAACGGCTGTCCTTGGTGTACCAGCTAGTGACCAAGTCTTTCTTAGCGAACTCGGCACTGTCGCGAACGAGGGGCAGCATGCCATCGTGGATGTTCTTGGTGAGGGTGAGCGACACGTCATGAAGTGGGCCGACGGCGGAAGGGAGTTCGTGCAGCAGTACGGCATGACCTGTGAGTGGTGTCTCTAACGCGATCTGGTGCGTTATCTGAGCTTCACCACCAGATGAGCTCGTAACACATCCGGCGTTTAGTGAACACCAACTCCGAGTGACCGAGCCGTCCTTGTGCGATACTGCGGTCAAACAGGTCTCGGGATACCTAGACATCGCCAAAGACAAGCATCTCTTCTTCTGGTACGTGCATCCACTTTTGTGAACAGTCGAACATGACCTCTCCGTGCTGGGTAGTGACTGGACCCGCACTGCGGAGACATTCGAATAGCCCACATCCTCTGCGTACTGTGCACATGTAACTCGGTCATTAACTTCTCCGCTCGTTTAGGTTCTTCGAAGCTCGTCGCAGTCCGCAGAACGCTCCCCTCGTTTTGTGGCTCAATGGAGGCCCGGGATGTTCCTCCACGACGGGTCTTCTCTTCGAGCTGGGACCCTGCCGCATCGCTAACGAGGGCAAGAACGTTACCTACCATCCGCAGTCTTGGACGGAAAGCGCGAATGTCATTTTCCTTGACCAACCTGTCAATGTCGGTTACTCCTACGCTGACGGCAGCACATCTGTGGACACGACCCCCGTCGCGGCTGAAGATGTCTGGGCGTTCCTCGAGCTCTTCCTGACACGCTTCTCGCAATACGCTCAGCTGCCGTTCCACATCGCCGCAGAGAGCTATGGAGGGATGTACGGGCCAAGCATCGCGAGCGTCGTGCACCATAAGAACCTCGCCCTCGCGAAGGACGCATCGGCGTTCGTCCCCGGACTCATCCACATCAACCTAGAGTCTGTCGTACTTGCCAATGGCCTCACAGATCCGTATGTACAATTCGCGAGCATCCCCGACGCGGCGTGTGACGGCGAGTATCCCACCTTCGACGATTCCGAGGGCCCGCAGTGCCAGGCCTTGCGCTCCAAAGTGCCGACGTGTCAGCGTTTGATTCAAGGATGCTACAACTTCGATTCCAAGTTCACTTGTGTGCCTGCGCTGCTGTACTGCAACAGCCAGTTGATGGGTCCCATACAGCGTATGTCCTTGACCTCCCGTCTCATGCCAGGGTAGTCCGTCATGCTGACCCTTCACGCAGAAACTGGACGAAATATATACGATGTACGCAAGGCTTGCAACCCCGCCGAGAATGGCGACCTGTGCTACAAGGAGCTGTTGTGGATCGACAAGTGGATGAACCTGCCCGAGACGAAGCGGCAGCTCGGCGTGAATCCCGCAATCGACTTCCAGAGCTGCAACATGGACGTCAACCAAGCGTTTGTGCTGCAGGGCGACGGCGCGCGCAACCGCGCCAAGCTCCTCCCCGAGCTCCTCGAGAGCGGCATTCGTCTGCTGGTCTATGCCGGTGACGCCGATATGGGGTGCAACTACATCGTGCGTGCTTCCTTCTCCTTCCAGCGTTTGAGCATGCGAGCGGTGCTGATACGGGCTCGATAGGGCAACGAGCAATGGGTCGAGCAGCTCGAGAACAAGTTTCATGAGGAGTTTGCTAAGACTCCCAAGAAGCCCTGGATAACCCTCGAGAAAGGCGAAGTCGCCGGCTGGGTTCGTAGCGCGGGGGAGACGGCTTCACCGCGGGCAATATCACTTACGTTCAGGTTCACGCTGCTGGGTACGTCCTACTGTTCAGTCTCTCACATCTCCATTCTGATCGTTCCTCGTCGTGCAGACATATGGTTCCCTTCGACCAGCCAGAGGCCTCTCTTGTGCGACGTCTGTTCTCTTGGGTCCGCCATACAGACCAACTGACGATCATTTTCTTGATAGGACCTCATCTCCCGCTGGCTTGCGGACGTACCGCTCACGCTGAACGTCAGCGAGTACGCGGGGCGCGTGCCCTTCCGCGGTTGGTGAGGAAACGTTGGGCGCAGGACAGATATTCCACGGCCGGTCCCTGATGCCCTCGCTAGGCCCACCGGGACCGTCGGTTTGTACAATAGTATCAGGACAGGAGATATACAGCCGCCTTACATGCGGAACGAGAGTAGATCACCGCCTTTGGCGGAGGACAGGTTGCTACTGGCAGTTCGTCTGGTGCTGAGTATGGGATAGGAAAGCTCTCCGAAGGCTCGCTACAGGTCCTCAGTGCACCAGAATCCGAACGCGTGGCGGGCACACGCTAGCTCACGACCGTTATCATCGACTGAAGGCGTACGGAAATCTGCCCGGACTAGACCATTGAAAAGCGTCGAAGGGGAAATGTCAATCATCTCTAGTACACGCTCGCGACAATTCCCATGGCCACTTGGCCTGTCCGAAGTATGACCCACAATTGAGAGGAGTAAGCGCCCTCTGGCTAAAAGTTTCGTCCGCAGAGTAGGCCAGACGTGAGTGTGGGACCTTCGAAGTATTATTCCATGCCGGTCATGAGGTCCCATTGGAGCTTCACGATGCAGTGTACGCTAGGCAACGGATATGGTCGTCTCTGCAAAGACGACTCGGTCGGGGCCATTAGCTTCGGAGGCGCCTGTGGCGTCCTCATTCAAGTAGCGGGAAGACGTTCCATGCGTGTTGAGCCTCAGCTGTAAGACAGCGCAGCGTGGCAATGTTTTTCGAGGCCATATCCTTGTAGCTCGAGGGTCTCCTTGATGTTCAGCTGGTCCATATCTGATGGCTAGAATGGCTGTACACTGCATAGCTTGCGTCAGCACAGACAGATGCGATAATATGAGCGTAATGTTCTCACGAGAATGTTCCTTCGTGGGCTCTTGGATGGTGCCAGAGAAGTCAGGAGAGCGTCTAGCGCATCCATCAGGAAGTCGAGAGTAGAGTCGTGCGCGTGTGACGCATGTGATCTCTGACTGAGTTCCTGGTTGAAATGCTCTCCCTCCGCTGTTCTGACCTCAGGCGGTCCTTGGCTTTAACTGCGCGCAATACGCACAGGCAAGCAGGCACCACAACATATTCACTATTGACTAGCCGGCAATATTCCCTGGTGTGAATGCACTACATGTATAGTGTTGTAGCGCGACTGTGTGAGTCTGTCCAGCCCGAGAGTACGCTGCAGAGCTAAGGCCTGAGGAGCGGCACTTGATGAGTACCGAGACGCAAACTCCGAGCTGCTGCTTGGCGTTCGAGTCGTACATGCACAGGTGGTGTCTGTCCACCTCACAATCTGACGAGTTGTACTTCGTTGTCCAGTAGCTCTCTGAGCTCTCTCTGGACGTAGGTGGCCAGACTGAGCATAATAAAATATGTGGATACCGTGCACCGCGGGAGCCCGACTCAGAGCCAGTGAGTACCTTCAATGCTGCTCAACAATGCTCATCAGGTCACGGTCGAACCGATTAGATTAGAAGTGACTCAAGTAGCTCGAGAAGAAGTTCTACCAGTTCGCAAAGTTTTTTGAAGCAACTGGGGTCATACTCGGCATCCGAGGAGCTCCAGCTGGGTACACAGCGTAGTAACGGCTCCCATTATGTCCGAGTGCGCCTTGCTGGGTACGTCTGTGTATCCTGTATTCCCTCTGTTCTCACCTTATCTGTCATCGGTTGGGTCGCCCTGCGGCGTTTATCAAGATGGAACACTCGCTCTACAGCGGAGTTCGGCCCCGCCGCGGAGACTGACATCTGTTTGAATAGACGAAGACTCGCAGGGCATCTATGTGGGCGCGGGCGGCATATGCCACATGCTCAAGTCCATGACATCTCTCCTGTTCAGTGGTTGTCGGTCCTCTTGGCTTCTCCACGCTCGAAATCTTCCTAGACATCACAGAACCTTGCTTTATCAGCTATAAATCCATCTATTGCGCCCTCTTCTCGTTCCGCACGCGCCAATTCCCCCTTGTACGAATTTTGTCGGACAGCTTCAACAATCTCGACTTTGGAACAACACTACCGTTTGTTCAGATACACCCGAGATGGACTCCGAACCTAGGCCTATCGACACCAGGCAATGGCGGAAGCGCGACCAGAATATCAAGATCGATAAGTTCACTACGACGGCACTCATAGTGCCTCTACAATACCATCCTGAACATCCGACTAGACGGCTTCTTCACTGGTGCATATGTTGCCTTTCTCGTCGACTGACTTTCTTTGTGGCACTGATACCTGTTATACATAGGCGCTGTGGAGGAGCTTACATAGAGGGTGAAAGAGGTCGCTCGGTTGCATACGATACGCAGAAGTTGAGCGTGACGGATCCTCTTATCCAGGTTCAGTGAGTTAGCCAGTTGTGCTTGGCTCGGATCACCTTTGCTCAACTCGAGTATCCAGATCAGCAAGGACTACATGATGTCCTCTGCTGCCCCTTACCACTGGGAAACGTCCCTCGCCAAAAACTTTACGACAACTGATGTCTATAATCTCTTGGTTGCCAAGAACTTCAATCGGTACTTGTTCAATGGAGCGGGCAGTGGCTGTCTCACTTGGGTCACCGCTCTGGTCAACCTGCTTGAGACAGAGGGGGTCTTACCTGCCGGGTCTGTGCAGAGCTTCTTGAAAATAGTGGAGAAGGCTCGAGCCGATCCGAATTACTGGGTGCCTGATGAGCTAGGTGCCCAATTCTACTAAGATGTACTTACATGTCTGCGTTTGCGTTAGTCTTATAGTGACTTTGTGCTATGCTATGCTATGTACATCTGCGTCCCAGTCTCAGGAAGTCAACAAGGAGCGAGATCCGATGTTATATCCGCTTATCCGTAATACAATGCTCGTGACATCATCCATAACCACCTTTCCTGCCTGAAGTACGGTCCACAAATGAAAGGAATGAGGAGCCGCCAGAAAGGATCGTCCGTCCCACTGATTCTATCATCGTCATTCTGCCTCCGCATCGCGACGTACTCGAACCATGGTGGATAAAACCCCGACCATGCCCAGTCGACAATCCAAAGACGGCCGCCTTCGCCGACGATGATGTTCCGCAGATTGAGGTCCTGATGTGTCAGAACGAGCGGGTGCGAATCGTCAAAAAGATCCCTTCTCGAGGGATCATCTTTGGGCACGTTCCTTATATCCAGCGCCATGTGGTGCCGTTCATTGAAGAACGCTGACATCTCAGAATACGATGCGAAAGGACCGCGACGAGATCGGGCCTGGCCGAACACGGGAGACTCGCATATCCGTGGCCCGTGCGCACTCAGTGGTCCCGGTGGCGTCGTGGGAGAAGCTTTCAGGCGACGGAGCTGGCGTAGGTAGCGACGCAGCGTGAAGGCGACGCAGAGCTTGCGCCACGTCGATAGAGTAGGCCAGACCTCGGCCAGCGTAGGACCTTCGATGTAGTCCATTACGATCAGGAAGTCCCACTGGAGCTTCACGACGCGGCGTACGCGAGGCACGGGAATGGTGGTTTCTGCAAAGATGAGGTTGAGGGCATTGGCTTCGGAGGCGTCTGCGGCGTCCTCTTCTATGTCTTGGGAATACTTTCCGACCGTCGTAGACGTCAGTTTGATGACGCCGCAGCCTGGTTGTAAGCTCGAGGCGCTTTTCTCCAGCCCAATTATCTCTTCATCGCTCAGCTGGTCTACATCTGATGGCTGAAGAACATGTCCAAAGCCTACATGAGCACAGAAGATGCGACAAAGTGAGGGAAACGACGTACGAGAAGACTCCGTTGTGGCTTTGCGGGGGGTAGTACAGATGTCAAAACGGTGTCCAACATATCCGCCACTGTCCCAGCGATGGTATAGAATATCTGTTTCTTCGTTCCTCTAACGATATCCATGATGGAACGGATCGTGTTGACTTCGAATGCTCTGAAGTAGTGAAGCACTCTACAGTAAGGCAATCACGATGTTGAATGGCCCGAAGCGAGGGAGTTGGCGCCCGTTGCACTGTGCCGCGGGACGGGATAAGTACATGCCATCAAACAGGATGCCCGTGAGACGGCGAGGGTCATGTTATTTTGGATTCGCGAACCCGCAGATTGTGCGATGGTGGGTTCATCTTGCTGGGATTTCTGTGCAGCTGCAGGTGGTCGATCGTATCGATCCGATATGGCAAAGGTGTTTACTCATGAATATTAATCTTCTAAGCCCTCCGTCTCTCTTTGTTACGACCGTGCGGACAAGTGCCACCTCCGAACCTACTCCGAACTCCGGTCCTCAACTCCATGCAACTCCAGCCGTCGGACCTCGGCCCTTTGTTTCTCCTGACAGCACGCCTTACGCCCCTTCGGCCTTTCCTTGTTACTGTCCCCCCCATTAGTTTCAGGTATCCTTGTAACGCTAGGTTTCACTCGGGGCCGATCGACCTTGATTCCCGGACATCGGTAACTCCGGTACTCCGATCTCCGGATATCGGACTTACCCCATGTCCGTCCGGAGTTCGATCAGCTCCGGACCCCTGCCCCTTTTCCGATCATACCCTTATAGTATTTAAGTCCACCTGGAATGGCCGCATTCCTCAGTTCGGATATCTCGTTAACCACCTCGTTACTACCTCGTTAGCCCTCTCGCTAAGTCCCCTGTAACCACTCCCTATCTCTTATCCTGTTAAGGGCCAGGCCGAAGGGCGGAGGGCCGGGGTAGGGCCGGAGTTCGGGTTCGGAGTTCGGACTTCGGGCCTGGGGCAGGGAGGACTTCGGCGTAGCTATTAGCAACGCCTCGAGCTACTCGCCTGGTGTCCTCTATTTGCAGGGTGGGGATCGCACAACCGGGTGACCGGAGTTCGGATCTCGGAGTTGACGGGGAACGAGTGTATAGGATCGGATAAGAGATAGGGAGTGGTTACAGGGGACTTAACGAGAGGGCTAACAAGGTGGTGACGAGAAGGCAACGGGAGGTAACGAGGAAGTTAGCGAGCTAGTAACGAGATATCCGAACTGAGGAATGCGGACATTCCAGGCGGGCTTAAATACTACAAGGGCAGGAGCAGAAAAGGGGCAGGGATCCGGAGCTGATCGAACTCCGGACGGACGTGGGGCAAGTCCGATATCCGGAGATCGGAGTACCGGAGTTACCGATGTCCGGGGGTCAAGGTCGATCAGTGTTAGGGGCCAGGCCAACGGACAGAGAGTCGGGGTAGGGCCGGAGTTCGGGTCCGGAGTTCGGAGTTCGGAGTTCGGCCTGGGCAGGGAGGACCTCGGCGAAGCTATTAGCAACGCCCCGAGCTACTCGCCTGGTGTCCTCTATTTGCAGAGTGGGAGTCGCACAACCGGGGAACCGGAGTTCGGACTTCGGGGCTGACGGGGAACGAGTGTATTGGAACGGACAAGGAATAAGGGACTTATCGAGCGAGGAGATAGTAGAGAGATAGTATGAGACAGTAACGAGATATCCGAACTGAGGAATGCGGACATTCCAGGCGGGCTTAAATACTACAAGGGCAGGAGCAGAAAAGGGGTAGGGATCCGGAGCTGATCGAACTCCAGACGGACATGGGGCAAGTCCGATATCCGGAGATCGGAGTACCGGAGTTACCGATGTCCGGGGGTCAAGGTCAATCAGCCCCGAGTGAAACCTAGCGTTACAAGAATACCTGAAACTAATCGGAGGGACGGTAGCAAGGAAAGACCGAAGGAACATAAGGCGTGCTGTCGGAAGGGACGAAGGGCCGAGGTCCATGGCCGGAGTTGTGCGGAGTTGAGGACCGGAGTTCGGAGTAGGCTTGGAGTTGGCACTTGTACGCACGGTCGTAACAGTGCCTCCCCCTTAGGACCGAACCCTTGAGGTCCTCTAGATCCGATCGCGATTCCATCGGACATCGGAGTTAAAAAGCTCCAGTTCGCGTCAGGGTCGGACTTCATCTCTTGAACCCCAACCACCACCACCATCAGCACCCCCCCCCCGCCAATGCCCGCCAGCAACGACGACCGCGCGACCAGCCCGACCGAGTCGGAGCTGGAGGCCCAGCTCCGGGCGAAGCGGGAGAAGAAGGCCCAGCGCGAGGCCGAGGAGCGCGCGCGCCGGGAGGTGGAGGAGGCCGCAGCGCGCGAGGCGGAGGAGCGCACGCGGCGAGAGGCGGGGGAGGCCGCGGCGCGCGAGGCGGAGGAACGCGCGCGACAGGAGGAGGAGGCGCGGGGGCAGGCGGAACCGGTGGCGCGCGAGTCGGCCGGGAGGAAGCGGAAGCGGACGGAGGGTGAGGTGACGAGCGGGTCCGAGGTGACCCCCAGGTGAGTTCCGGTGCCGGAGTTCGGAGTCCGGGGGGTACTGACGATTTTGCAGCGAGCCTTGCCAGGTCTGCAAGGCCCGGGGCGCCCCCTGCGTGTTCAGCACGGGGGCGCGGACCTCGTCTTGTCGCTCCTGCCAGCAGGAGCGGAAGTCCTGCGTGGGCGCGCAGGGCTTGCCGGAGGCCCTCCAGGCCCGGCACGACCGGAAGGCGAAAAGGGCGAAGACGACGCCCCGCGTCGCGGATGACGAGGAGCCGGAGGCGGAGGAGACCCCTGAACCGCGGTCTCCGCCGAAGAAGAAGACCGCGGGGGCGAAGGGAAAGGGTAGGGTGCCGGAGCAGCCAGCTCCGGTCGCGTCGGGGTCCGGTGTCCGGAGTTCGGACATCGGAGGTGGTCCTTGGGCCACCAACCCGGAGAGGGGGCTGTCTTCGGACGGCCTCCTGTTGCGCCTCCTTACGGAGGTGCAACAACTCCGGGCCACCATGGCCCGTCACGAGCGGCGGCTAGATGCCGTCACTCAGGCC
Organism: Trametes punicea; assembly: GCA_025528855.1. NCBI lineage: Eukaryota > Fungi > Basidiomycota > Agaricomycetes > Polyporales > Polyporaceae > Trametes > Trametes punicea. The sequence goes on along the minus strand of VICQ01000056.1, from coordinate 35,759 downwards.
ATGGGGGTGCTGGGGGACAAGCTCCAGCTTGTCACCCCGGTGGTGCAGGATGCGGAGGAGCGCGGGCGAGCCCTGGAGGAGTATCTCCAGGGCGCGGGCGAGGAGGAGGACGGGGAGTACGAGGAGGGGTCCGAGGACGCGGAGGGGTCGGAGGTGGGGAGTTCGGAGGGAGCGAAGGAAGAAGGAGCGGAGGTGTAGTCCGAAGTCCGGGATCGGACTTCGGAGTAGATAGTTGTAGATAGTAATGAACTTTTTTCTTGATTTGCGGCGTGCTACAAGTCTGAAGGCAGCGAATCCAGAGGTCCGGGCTTATCCGGGTAACTCCGGTGGAAGTCCGAGACCAACTCCTGCGCATGCCCGAGCTCGGTGGCTAGTATCCAGGAGGTTTCTTCATCGGTACCTTCATAGCCGGCCCATCGGACTAGGTAGAGGAGTTTACAGGTGCGCCGCCGCCGGTCTATCTTGGAGTCCAAAATCTCCGAGATTTCATACTCCGGTTCTCCATCCACTACGACCGGAGGTGGCGGAGGTTGCGTACGTCCGGGGATGGAGTTCGGAGTTGCGGGTTCCAGCTGGGAGACATGGAAGACCGGGTGGACCGCGCGCATGGAGTCCGGAAGTCGGAGGGTGAAGGAGTGAGTTCCGACCTGAGCGATGATGGTGTATGGGCCGAGGTACTTTTCGGAAAGCTTCTTGGAGGGGCGCGTCGAGCGGATGTGCTCCGCGCGGACATAGACCTGATCACCGACTTTGAAGTCCGGGGCTGGTAGGCGGTGTTTGTCCGCTTGTTTTTGGTACCGGACCTGGGCTTCAGCAATGGTGGTGCGGAGTACTGCGTGGAGCTCGTCAAGGTCCACGGCATATTCTTGGGCGCGGGCGGAGGTGAGGTCCCGTTCCGGGTGTACGGAGATCGCGGGGTGGTAGCCCTTGTTGGCGAAGAAGGGCGAGACACCAGTGGTTGCGTTCGGGGCGTTGTTGTAAGCGAACTCCGCGAGGGGTAGGAGGCGGGACCAGTTGTCTTGCTGGTAGTTGCAATATATCCGGAGGTACTGCTCCAGCGTTTGGTTGACTCGCTCGGTTTGCCCGTCGCCTTCGGGGTGGTAACCGGAGGTGAAATGAAGGCGCATGTCCAGGGCCTTTCCGAGTGAGCGGAAGAAGTGGGAAACGAACTCCGAACCCCGGTCGGACGTAACGTGAGATGGAACTCCGTGCTTGGAGAAGACGTGCAGGACAAACAAGTCCGCAAGCTCCTGGGCGTTGAGCGTATCGTGCGTTGGGATAAAGATGGCTTGCTTGGTGAAGCGATCTACCACAACGAGAATTGCCGTGTAGCCTCCGGAGTTGGGGAGTTGCTCGATGAGGTCCATGGAGATGGAGTTCCAGGGGCGTTCGGGGATCGGGAGTTGTTTCAGCGTGCCGTAGGGGAGGTGCCTGGGCACCTTGGCACGGGCGCAGGCTGTACAGGACTTGCAGTAGTCGCGGACTAGCAGTCGGAGTCCGGGCCATGCGTAGTCCCGAAGAATCAGGGCCTGAGTCTTGTTCTGGCCCCAGTGTCCTGCGGTCGGGTGGTCGTGACGGGATCGGAGTACGCGGAGTCGGAGGTCACCGGCGTCCGGTACGTAGATACGACCGTTGAGTCGGAGCCAGCCTTCTTCATCCTTGGACCACCGGAAGTTGCCTTCGGCTGCAAGTGCGAGGCCTTTGGCAAGCTCCGGGGTTGGGGACTCGGAGTTGAGGGCTGACCGGATGTCAGATCGGAGTTGTTCCTCATCCAGGAGGAACGAGGCTCGGAGTACGGGGCACCGTAAAACCATCGCGCGGAGCGAGGAAGCTAGCTGTTCCTGCGTAAACACCGGCCGGAAGTTGTGTGGGTTGACTACAGCGTAGTCACCATCCCCCTCTTTTGGGTAAACGTCCGGTCTGCGGGTTAGGGCGTCTGGCTTCGCGCCTAGCTTCCCGGGGCAGAAACGGATGACCAGGTTGAACTGCGAGAGGTACTCCGACCATCGGGCTTGGCGGCGGGTAAGGAGTTTGGTAGTGGAAAAGTACTCCAGGTTCTTGTGGTCCGTGACCACGTTGATCGGAGTTCCGGATCCTTCAAGGTAGTGTTGCCACGTCTTAAACGCTTCAAAGATGGCTAGGAGTTCCTTGTCGTGCGTGTCGTAGTTCAACTCTGCTCTGGACAAGGTACGGGAGTAGAATGCGATCGGGTGGAGTTCACCGGAGTCGGACATGATAGAGAGAATGCCGGCAATGGCGTAGTCCGAGGCATCAGTTTCAACTGTGATTTGGCGGTCAGGGACCCAGTGGTGGAGGACTGGCGCGGTCGTAAACGCCTTCTTCAGGGTGTCGAACGAAGTCCGGCACTTCTCGTCGAAGTTCCAGGGAACTCCCTTGCGGGTCAAGCGGATAAGCGGTAGGACGATCTTGGAGTAGTTATGGATGAATCTCCGGTAGAAGTTTGCAAATCCAAGGAAGGACTGGATGTCCCGGACTTTGCGGGGTTCAGGCCAGTCTAGGATAGCCTTCACCTTAGATTCCGCCATAGTGAGACCATCCGGAGATAGGATGTAACCGAGGTACTCCACGGAGTTGGTGTGGAATTCGCACTTGTCCGCGCGAGCGTACAAGTGGTTCTTCTGGAGTCGTCGGAGTACTTCCCGGACATGTTTCCGGTGTTCGTCGGGGTTGTCAGAGTACACCAGGATGTCGTCCAGGTAGACCACAACGCATACGTCTAGAAGGTCCGCAAAGATCTCATTGACGAAGCGCTGAAAGGCCGCAGGCGCGTTGGAAAGTCCGAAGGGCATAACAAGCCATTCAAACGAGCCGTAGCGGGTACGGAAGGCTGTCTTCCACTCATCTCCGGGGGCTATTCGGACCAGGTTGTACGCGTGTCGGAGGTCAATCTTGGTGTAGATTCGGGCCTTCCGGGGCGCATCTAACAAGTCCGAAACGAGTGGGAGCGGATAGCGGTCTTTGCGCGTAATTTTGTTGAGTCCGCGATAGTCCACACACAGCCGTAGGGATCCGTCCTTCTTCTTCACGAAGAGGACCGGAGCTCCGCAAGGGGACTTGGAGGGCCGGATGAACCCCGAGCGGAGGTTCTCCTCTATGTACTCCCGGAGCGTCTCCAGCTCCAGTTTTGATAGGGAGTAAATCGGACCAAGCGGAGGGGTAGCACCGTCCTCGAGTTCAATCTTGAGGTCGTAAGGGCGGTGCTCCGGTAGGACGTCAGCCTTGGTCTTGCTGAAGACGTCTGCAAAGTCATGGTATTCCTCCGGAACTCCGGTGAGGTCCGGTGGGGACTCCGAGACGCTGGCAGCACGGCCTTAAAGGGACGTCGCAGACAGATTGAGCGTAAAGCTCTCGGAACCAGAAAGCTTGCAGGTGCGGACAAAGGCCGCAGCACTGACAAGGGATATCTGGGGGACGGACTTCGGGAGTTCGGAGTTCGGAGTAGTCGGGGTAGGCTCCAGAAGGGCCTTGGAGTTTCGCGGTACCGGGTCAGATACGGGACGAGTCGGGGTGCGGTTCGGAATTGAATGCTGCGCTTCTTCCAGTCAATCAACGGATTGTAGTCGGAGAGCCAGCTGTATCCCAGAACGGCAGACACAGACTTGTCGAGCGGAGTAACATAAAAGTCAACAGAGATGACTTCTCCCGCAGGGAAATGTAACGGAAGGGTTGCCTTTTGCGTGATGGTGTGATTAGACGAACCATCAAAAAGTTGCAAACAGAGGGGCGGAGTTCCGGAGGTCGGAACTCCATGCTTGGAGACAAAGTCCGAGTCGAGGAAGCAGTGAGAGGAACCAGAATCAATCAGAGCGGGGATCGGAGTGGAGATAGAATCGGAGTACAAAGAAACTATGAGGGAAGATGGGTCGGAGAGAGCGGACGCGTTGAGTCTAAGGAACGGATCCGCGTGGGGAAGTTCAACGCAGCTTTCTCCACGTGCGGAGGTTGGAGGGCTGCGGATTAGTTTTTTGGTTCCTCCGGAGCCTCAGGGGCTTTCGGAGGTCCTTTCGGAGTTGCCTTGGGTTGGCCTGGGCGGCTCGGGCCTTGGCCGTGGACGAGGTCTTCTTGGGGCAAGCTCCGACCATATGTCCAGGCTCACCGCAGAAGAGGCAGAGATTGTTGGCGAAACGGCGCTGCCTTTCTTCTTGGGTTAGCTTACCATCCTTGTGTTGAACTTCCGGATTTGTGTACTGGCCATACCAGATCCGGATGTGCACTGTGGTGGTGACGCACCGCATGGTGGGCGGCAGAGCGCCGCATGGTGGCGGTGTAGCACCGCATGGATGTTCCTTCTCATATGCCTGATATGGTAGTTCTACGGACAGTTCTACGATACGCCTGTACTATAGCATCCGGACATCTTTGTAGTGTGTTCTATGCTGTTCCGGACTTGTCTGGATTTCTCTAGACTATGGTGCGATACTTACACCATCCTCGCACCATCGTCTTACTCAGCGTACTGTAGATCACATGCTCTCCTTTTCTTTGCTTACTCATGCGTCCTCTGGACTTGTATATAAGGAGGACATTTGCTGCCCCAGCTCTTCAGTCTTCGCTCATTGACTGAAGAGTAAGTACTATGAGTTCTATGCGTACTTATGCAGATTACTTACTAAGTACTTGTAGTCTTACTTGTGCGGCTTACAGGTACTTACATATGCAATATAGTCTTTGCTCATTGACTGAAGATCTTACTTGTGCGGCTTACAGGACGCCTTCAAGGTTCAGACTTCATCACCTTGCCCAGCCTGTCGGAGTAGGGCTTGGAGGGTTTGGCTGACTTGGGTGGGCCACTGGGGGACCTGCCGGACTTGGCTGGAGTTGCCGCCGGGTTGGGCATGGGGTTCTGGGGGGCCTTCTGAGAGGAGTAGGACCTTGTGTCGGGGTTCGAGGTCCTGTTGCCGGACTTGGTGGGGGCCGAGTGCTCGCGCGACTGTTCAGCCTTGCGCTCCCAATAGCAGTGGTCCAGTGACTGTGCGAGGTTGCGCAGGCCTTCAAGCGTGTCGGGCTTGCCGACCTCGGAGATGCGGTCTTTGAGGCGAGCCGGAAGCCCCTTGTAGAACTGGTATCTGAGGGCGGCTGTACCCCAGCGGACTAGGGTGGCCAAGTGGTTAAACTGGGTAATGTACCGTGTAATCCGCTGGTTGTCGGCCATGCGGAGATTCTCCAAGTCGTGCTCCGCAGTTCCGGTAGCATTGTAAGGTCCGAAATTAACCCGGAGTTCATCCTGGAAGGCCTCGTAGGAGTACAGGAAAAGCGGAGGCTCCTCGGAGTAGCCTTCTAGGAGGTAGGGCTCAAACCACTGTAGCGCAGTGCCCTTGAGGTAGGATAGCGCGTAGGTGACCTTGCACTCATCGGCATCGAAGGTCCGGGGCCGCGCCTTGAAGACCAACTCCAGCTGAGCAAAGAAGGCCCTAAGCTTGCTGGGGTCCGAGCCGTCAAAGGTGTCCGGGTCTCGGACATTGTCACGCTCGCGAGGTCCTCCGGTCGGAGTTGGCACCTGGGCAGGCTGTTGGAGCGTACGGGCGAGGAGTTCAATGGCTCCCACGAGTTGCTGGGATGGGTCCAGTGGTTGCGGAGTGTTAGGAGGCTGAGGAGGAGCCGCCTGAGGATTAACCAGAGGGTTGAGGAAGGGGTTGTTTGGGCTACTCCGCGCGGACAGCGGAGGCGGGGAGCGGACTGTGGTTTCTCTGGGGAGGTCCTGTCCCAGCAGGTGTGAAGGCACTGGGACTTGGACGCGCTAGTAGTCAGAGTACGGGGTGCGGCTGGGTACGATTGCTGAGGGACTCGCGAAGAGAACCCGCGGAAGGCTTGGTCGGGGTTGGACGGAGGTTGGCGATCCATGGCGAGTACTCGGGGGCAGTTCGGATATACTGTTAGGCGCCAGGCCGAAGGGCAGAGGGTCGGGGTAGGGCCAGAGTTCGGGTTTGGAGTTCGGACTTCGGGCCTGGGGCAGGGAGGACTTCGGCGAAGCTATTAGCAACGCCTCGAGCTACTCGCCTGGTGTCCTCTATTTGCGGGGTGGGGATCGCACAACCGGGTGACCAGAGTTCGGACTTCGGAGTTGACGGGGAACGAGTGTATTGGATCGGATATGTTACGACCGTGCGTACAAGTGCCATCTCCGGGCCTACTCCGAACTCCGGTCCTCAACTCCGCGCAACTCTGGCCATGGACCTCGGCCCTTTGTTCCTCCCGGCAGCACGCCTTATGTTCCTTCGGTCTTTCCTTGTTACTGTCCCTCCCATTAGTTTCAGGTATTCTGTTAAGAGCCAGGCCGAAGGGCGGAGGGCCGGGGTAGGGCCGGAGTTCAGGTTCGGAGTTCGGACTTCGGGCCTGGGGCAGGGAGGACTTCGGCGTAGCTATTAGCAACGCCTCGAGCTACTCGCCTGGTGTCCTCTATTTGCAGGGTGGGGATCGCACAACCGGGTGACCGGAGTTCGGACTTCGGCGTTGACAGGGAGCGAGTGTATTGGATCGGATAAGAGATATGGAGTGGTTACAGGGGACTTAACGAGAGGGCTGTCGAGGTGGTAACGAGATAGTTAACGAGCTAGTAACGAGATATCCGAACTGAGGAATGCGGACATTCCAGGCGGGCTTAAATACTACAAGGGTATGAACGTAAAAGGGGCAGGGGTCCGGAGCTGATCGAACTCCGGACGGACATGAGGGAAGTCCGATATCCGGAGGTCGGAGTTCCGACAGCCCCGAGAGAGACCTAACGCTACAAGAATACCTGAAACTGGTGAGAGGGGCGGAAACAAGAAGAGACCGAAAGAGCATAAGGCGTGCTGTCGGGAGGAATAAAGGGCCGAGGTCCATGGCCGGAGTTGCGCGGAGTTGAGGACCGGAGTTCGGAGTAGGCCCGGAGATGGCACTTGTACGCACGGTCGTAACATATTCTTGTAACGCTAGGTTTCACTCGGGGCTGATCGACCTTGACCCCCGGACATCGGTAACTCCGGTACTCCGATCTCCAGATATCGGACTTGCCCCACGTCCGTCCGGAGTTTGATCAGCTCCGGATCCCTGCCCCTTTTCTGCTCCTGCCCTTGTAGTATTTAAGTCCACCTGGAATGGCCGCATTCCTCAGTTCGGATATCTCGTTAACCACCTCGTTACTACCTCGTTAGCCCTCTCGCTAAGTCCCCTGTAACCACTCCCTATCTCTTATCCTGTTAAGGGCCAGGCCGAAGGGCGGAGGGCCGGGTAGGGCCGGAGTTCGGGTTCGGAGTTCGGACTTCGGGCCTGGGGCAGGGAGGACTTCGGCGTAGCTATTAGCAACGCCTCGAGCTACTCGCCTGGTGTCCTCTATTTGCAGGGTGGGGATCGCACAACCGGGTGACCGGAGTTCGGATCTCGGAGTTGACGGGGAACGAGTGTATAGGATCGGATAAGAGATATGGAGTGGTTACAGGGGACTTAACGAGAGGGCTAACAAGGTGGTGACGAGAAGGCAACAGGAGTAACGAGGAAGTTAGCGAGCTAGTAACGAGATATCCGAACTGAGGAATGCGGACATTCCAGGCGGGCTTAAATACTACAAGGGCAGGAGCAGAAAAGGGGCAGGGATCCGGAGCTGATCAAACTCCGGACGGACGTGGGGCAAGTCCGATATCTGGAGATCGGAGTACCGGAGTTACCGATGTCCGGGGGTCAAGGTCGATCAGCCCCGAGTGAAACCTAGCGTTACAAGAATATGTTACGACCGTGCGTACAAGTGCCATCTCCGGGCCTACTCCGAACTCCGGTCCTCAACTCCGCGCAACTCCGGCCATGGACCTCGGCCCTTTATTCCTCCCGACAGCACGCCTTATGCTCTTTCGGTCTCTTCTTGTTTCCGCCCCTCTCACCAGTTTCAGGTATTCTTGTAGCGTTAGGTCTCTCTCGGGGCTGTCGGAACTCCGACCTCCGGATATCGGACTTCCCTCATGTCCGTCCGGAGTTCGATCAGCTCCGGACCCCTGCCCCTTTTACGTTCATACCCTTGTAGTATTTAAGCCCGCCTGGAATGTCCGCATTCCTCAGTTCGGATATCTCGTTACTAGCTCGTTAACTATCTCGTTACCACCTCGACAGCCCTCTCGTTAAGTCCCCTGTAACCACTCCATATCTCTTATCCGATCCAATACACTCGCTCCCTGTCAACGCCGAAGTCCGAACTCCGGTCACCCGGTTGTGCGATCCCCACCCTGCAAATAGAGGACACCAGGCGAGTAGCTCGAGGCGTTGCTAATAGCTACGCCGAAGTCCTCCCTGCCCCAGGCCCGAAGTCCGAACTCCGAACCTGAACTCCGGCCCTACCCCGGCCCTCCGCCCTTCGGCCTGGCTCTTAACAGAATACCTGAAACTAATGGGAGGGACAGTAACAAGGAAAGACCGAAGGAACATAAGGCGTGCTGCCGGGAGGAACAAAGGGCCGAGGTCCATGGCCAGAGTTGCGCGGAGTTGAGGACCGGAGTTCGGAGTAGGCCCGGAGATGGCACTTGTACGCACGGTCGTAACATATCCGATCCAATACACTCGTTCCCCGTCAACTCCGAAGTCCGAACTCTGGTCACCCGGTTGTGCGATCCCCACCCCGCAAATAGAGGACACCAGGCGAGTAGCTCGAGGCGTTGCTAATAGCTTCGCCGAAGTCCTCCCTGCCCCAGGCCCGAAGTCCGAACTCCAAACCCGAACTCTGGCCCTACCCCGACCCTCTGCCCTTCGGCCTGGCGCCTAACAGTATATCCGAACTGCCCCCGAGTACTCGCCATGGATCGCCAACCTCCGTCCAACCCCGACCAAGCCTTCCGCGGGTTCTCTTCGCGAGTCCCTCAGCAATCGTACCCAGCCGCACCCCGTACTCTGACTACTAGCGCGTCCAAGTCCCAGTGCCTTCACACCTGCTGGGACAGGACCTCCCCAGAGAAACCACAGTCCGCTCCCCGCCTCCGCTGTCCGCGCGGAGTAGCCCAAACAACCCCTTCCTCAACCCTCTGGTTAATCCTCAGGCGGCTCCTCCTCAGCCTCCTAACACTCCGCAACCACTGGACCCATCCCAGCAACTCGTGGGAGCCATTGAACTCCTCGCCCGTACGCTCCAACAGCCTGCCCAGGTGCCAACTCCGACCGGAGGACCTCGCGAGCGTGACAATGTCCGAGACCCGGACACCTTTGACGGCTCGGACCCCAGCAAGCTTAGGGCCTTCTTTGCTCAGCTGGAGTTGGTCTTCAAGGCGCGGCCCCGGACCTTCGATGCCGATGAGTGCAAGGTCACCTACGCGCTATCCTACCTCAAGGGCACTGCGCTACAGTGGTTTGAGCCCTACCTCCTAGAAGGCTACTCCGAGGAGCCTCCGCTTTTCCTGTACTCCTACGAGGCCTTCCAGGATGAACTCCGGGTTAATTTCGGACCTTACAATGCTACCGGAACTGCGGAGCACGACTTGGAGAATCTCCGCATGGCCGACAACCAGCGGATTACACGGTACATTACCCAGTTTAACCACTTGGCCACCCTAGTCCGCTGGGGTACAGCCGCCCTCAGATACCAGTTCTACAAGGGGCTTCCGGCTCGCCTCAAAGACCGCATCTCCGAGGTCGGCAAGCCCGACACGCTTGAAGGCCTGCGCAACCTCGCACAGTCACTGGACCACTGCTATTGGGAGCGCAAGGCTGAACAGTCGCGCGAGCACTCGGCCCCCACCAAGTCCGGCAACAGGACCTCGAACCCCGACACAAGGTCCTACTCCTCTCAGAAGGCCCCCCAGAACCCCATGCCCAACCCGGCGGCAACTCCAGCCAAGTCCGGCAGGTCCCCCAGTGGCCCACCCAAGTCAGCCAAACCCTCCAAGCCCTACTCCGACAGGCTGGGCAAGGTGATGAAGTCTGAACCTTGAAGGCGTCCTGTAAGCCGCACAAGTAAGATCTTCAGTCAATGAGCAAAGACTATATTGCATATGTAAGTACCTGTAAGCCGCACAAGTAAGACTACAAGTACTTAGTAAGTAATCTGCATAAGTACGCATAGAACTCATAGTACTTACTCTTCAGTCAATGAGCGAAGACTGAAGAGCTGGGGCAGCAAATGTCCTCCTTATATACAAGTCCAGAGGACGCATGAGTAAGCAAAGAAAAGGAGAGCATGTGATCTACAGTATGCTGAGTAAGACGATGGTGCGAGGATGGTGTAAGTATCGCACCATAGTCTAGAGAAATCCAGACAAGTCCGGAACAGCATAGAACACACTACAAAGATGTCCGGATGCTATAGTACAGGCGTATCGTAGAACTGTCCGTAGAACTACCATATCAGGCATATGAGAAGGAACATCCATGCGGTGCTACACCGCCACCATGCGGCGCTCTGCCGCCCACCATGCGGTGCGTCACCACCACAGTGCACATCCGGATCTGGTATGGCCAGTACACAAATCCGGAAGTTCAACACAAGGATGGTAAGCTAACCCAAGAAGAAAGGCAGCGCCGTTTCGCCAACAATCTCTGCCTCTTCTGCGGTGAGCCTGGACATATGGTCGGAGCTTGCCCCAAGAAGACCTCGTCCACGGCCAAGGCCCGAGCCGCCCAGGCCAACCCCAAGGCAACTCCGAAAGGACCTCCGAAAGCCCCTGAGGCTCCAGAGGAACCAAAAAACTAATCCGCAGCCCTCCAACCTCCGCGCGTGGAGAAAGCTGCGTTGAACTTCCCCGCGCGGATCCGTTCCTTAGACTCAACGCGTCCGCTCTCTCCGACCCATCTTCCCTCATAGTTTCTTTGTACTCCGATTCTATCTCCACTCCGATCCCCGCTCTGATTGATTCTGGTTCCTCTCACTGCTTCCTCGACTCGGACTTTGTCTCCAAGCATGGAGTTCCGACCTCCGGAACTCCGCCCCTCTGTTTGCAACTTTTTGATGGTTCGTCTAATCACACCATCACGCAAAAGGCAACCCTTCCGTTACATTTCCCTGCGGGAGAAGTCATCTCTGTTGACTTTTATGTTACTCCGCTCGACAAGTCTGTGTCTGCCGTTCTGGGATACAGCTGGCTCTCCGACTACAATCCGTTGATTGACTGGAAGAAGCGCAGCATTCAATTCCGAACCGCACCCCCGACTCGTCCCGTATCTGACCCGGTACCGCGAAACTCCAAGGCCCTTCTGGAGCCTACCCCGACTACTCCGAACTCCGAACTCCCGAAGTCCGTCCCCCAGATATCCCTTGTCAGTGCTGCGGCCTTTGTCCGCACCTGCAAGCTTTCTGGTTCCGAGAGCTTTACGCTCAATCTGTCTGCGACGTCCCTTTAAGGCCGTGCTGCCAGCGTCTCGGAGTCCCCACCGGACCTCACCGGAGTTCCGGAGGAATACCATGACTTTGCAGACGTCTTCAGCAAGACCAAGGCTGACGTCCTACCGGAGCACCGCCCTTACGACCTCAAGATTGAACTCGAGGACGGTGCTACCCCTCCGCTTGGTCCGATTTACTCCCTATCAAAACTGGAGCTGGAGACGCTCCGGGAGTACATAGAGGAGAACCTCCGCTCGGGGTTCATCCGGCCCTCCAAGTCCCCTTGCGGAGCTCCGGTCCTCTTCGTGAAGAAGAAGGACGGATCCCTACGGCTGTGTGTGGACTATCGCGGACTCAACAAAATTACGCGCAAAGACCGCTATCCGCTCCCACTCGTTTCGGACTTGTTAGATGCGCCCCGGAAGGCCCGAATCTACACCAAGATTGACCTCCGACACGCGTACAACCTGGTCCGAATAGCCCCCGGAGATGAGTGGAAGACAGCCTTCCGTACCCGCTACGGCTCGTTTGAATGGCTTGTTATGCCCTTCGGACTTTCCAACGCGCCTGCAGCCTTTCAGCGCTTCGTCAATGAGATCTTTGCGGACCTTCTAGACGTATGCGTTGTGGTCTACCTGGACGACATCCTGGTGTACTCTGACAACCCCGACGAACACCGGAAACATGTCCGGGAAGTACTCCGACGACTCCAGAAGAACCACTTGTACGCTCGCGCGGACAAGTGCGAATTCCACACCAACTCCGTGGAGTACCTCGGTTACATCCTATCTCCGGATGGTCTCACTATGGCGGAATCTAAGGTGAAGGCTATCCTAGACTGGCCTGAACCCCGCAAAGTCCGGGACATCCAGTCCTTCCTTGGATTTGCAAACTTCTACCGGAGATTCATCCATAACTACTCCAAGATCGTCCTACCGCTTACCCGCTTGACCCGCAAGGGAGTTCCCTGGAACTTCGACGAGAAGTGCCGGACTTCGTTCGACACCCTGAAGAAGGCGTTTACGACCGCGCCAGTCCTCCACCACTGGGTCCCTGACCGCCAAATCACAGTTGAAACTGATGCCTCGGACTACGCCATTGCCGGCATTCTCTCTATCATGTCCGACTCCGGTGAACTCCACCCGATCGCATTCTACTCCCGTACCTTGTCCAGAGCAGAGTTGAACTACGACACGCACGACAAGGAACTCCTAGCCATCTTTGAAGCGTTTAAGACGTGGCAACACTACCTTGAAGGATCCGGAACTCCGATCAACGTGGTCACGGACCACAAGAACCTGGAGTACTTTTCCACTACCAAACTCCTTACCCGCCGCCAAGCCCGATGGTCGGAGTACCTCTCGCAGTTCAACCTGGTCATCCGTTTCTGCCCCGGGAAGCTAGGCGCGAAGCCAGACGCCCTAACCCGCAGACCGGACGTTTACCCAAAAGAGGGGGATGGTGACTACGCTGTAGTCAACCCACACAACTTCCGGCCGGTGTTTACGCAGGAACAGCTAGCTTCCTCGCTCCGCGCGATGGTTTTACGGTGCCCCGTACTCCGAGCCTCGTTCCTCCTGGATGAGGAACAACTCCGATCTGACATCCGGTCAGCCCTCAACTCCGAGTCCCCAACCCCGGAGCTTGCCAAAGGCCTCGCACTTGCAGCCGAAGGCAACTTCCGGTGGTCCAAGGATGAAGAAGGCTGGCTCCGACTCAACGGTCATATTTATGTACCGGACGTTGGTGATCTCCGACTCCGCGTACTCCGATCCCGTCACGACCACCCGACCGCAGGACACTGGGGCCAGAACAAGACTCAGGCCCTGATCCTTCGGGACTACGCATGGCCCGGACTCCGACTGCTAGTCCGCGACTACTGCAAGTCCTGTACAGCCTGCGCCCGTGCCAAGGTGCCCAGGCACCTTCCCTACGGCACGCTGAAACAACTCCCGATCCCCGAACGCCCCTGGAACTCCATCTCCATGGACCTCATCGAGCAACTCCCCAACTCCGGAGGCTACACGGCAATTCTTGTTGTGGTAGATCGCTTCACCAAGCAAGCCATCTTTATCCCAACGCACGATACGCTCAACGCCCAGGAGCTTGCGGACTTGTTTGTCCTGCACGTCTTCTCCAAGCACGGAGTTCCATCGCACGTCACGTCCGACCGGGGTTCGGAGTTCGTTTCGCACTTCTTCCGCTCACTCGGAAAGGCCCTGGACATGCGCCTTCACTTCACCTCCGGTTACCACCCCGAAGGCGACGGTCAAACCGAGCGAGTCAACCAAACACTGGAGCAATACCTTCGGTTATACTGCAACTACCAGCAAGACAATTGGTCTCGCCTCCTACCCCTTGCGGAGTTCGCATACAACAATGCCCCGAACGCAACCACTGGCGTTTCGCCCTTCTTCGCCAACAAGGGCTACAACCCCGTGATCTCCGTACACCCGGAACGGGACCTCACCTCCGCCCGCACCCGAGAATATGCTGTGGATCTGGATGAACTCCACACAGTACTCCGCACCACTATCGCTGAAGCCCAGGTCTGGTACCAGAAGCAAGCGGACAAACACCGCCTGCCAGCTCCGGACTTTAAGGTCGGCGATCAAGTCTATGTCCGCGCGGAGCACATTCGCTCGACGCGCCCCTCCAAGAAGCTTTCCAAAAAGTACCTCGGGCCATACACCATCATCGCTAAGGTCGGAACCCACTCATTCACCCTCCGACTTCCGGACTCCATGCGCACAGTCCACCCGGTCTTCCATGTCTCCCAGTTGGAGCCCGCAACTCCGAACTCCATTCCCGGACGTACGCAGCCTCCGCCACCTCCGGTCATAGTGGACGGAGAACCAGAGTATGAAATCTCGGAGATCTTGGACTCCAAGATAGACCGGCGTCAGCGCACCTGCAAGCTTTTCTACCTGGTCCGTTGGGCTGGCTATGAAGGTACCGATGAGGAAACCTCCTGGATACTAGCCACGGAGCTCGGGCATGCGCAGGAGTTGGTCTCGGACTTCCACCGGAGTTATCCGGACAAGCCCGGACCTCTGGATTCGCTGCCTTCAGACTTGTAGCACGCCGCAAATCAAGAAAAAATTCATTACTATCTACAACTATCTACTCCGAAGTCCGATCCCGGACTCCGGACTACAACCCCTCTGCCCCTTCTTCCCCCGCTCCCTCCGAACTCCCCACCTCCGACCCCTCCGCATCCTCGGACCCTTCCTCGTACTCCCCGTCCTCCTCCTCGCCCACACCCTGGAGGTACTCCTCCAGGGCCCGCCCGCGCTCCTCCGCATCCTGCACCATCGGGTGTTGAACTACAGTGCTGACTAATAGCAGTGTAGTAAGCAACTACTGACACGAGGCTACCAGTCACTTGGAGAAAGTTCCGGATACTGTGGCTACATGCTATATAGTATTACATCATAGCCCATGTACAGTAGTATATAAGACTGCTCTGTAGGAGCAGTTCAACAACATCAATCACTACGTGTGCCTCTATTCAAAAGCTCTACAGGTAAGTGAGCTGAGGGGCTTTCCACTGCGTAACAAGCCCTGCTCAACAGGTTATGAGCCCTGGTTGATGCTCGGATCTGCGCCCATGCTGGCTGCAATCCTGATGCTCCCAGCTCAGCTGGTTGAAGCCTAAGTCTATGCCTGACAAGGCCTGACTTATGAGCGCCCAGCACACCTGGACGTCGCCCTAAAGGGGCTTGATGTCGCGGACCCTAGTGTGCGCCATGCTGGCTGCACCTAGCCTGCTAGAGCGCAGGGAGTGTTCAGCATTGCTGCCCTTGGCGCCATTATGGCTGCCTTGTTGTGTGCATGGACAAATGCTGATGTTCTGTTTCTACAGAACTCCCTTTCATCAACATGTCCAACTCGCTCACTCAGCTCGTTCCTCTCCTCGATGGATCGAACTACCCTCGCTGGGCTGAGCTCATGCAGGCCTACCTTCAGCAGCAGGAAGTCTGGATCATCGTCGATCCACCTGCGGGCATTACCGCTCCTACTCTTGCACAGGATGGAAGCAACCGTAACGAAGTCCTAGGCTGGGCCCAGATGGAGGCCAAGGCCATGGGTTCGATACACTTGCACCTGAATGCTGAGGTAACCAGGCTCGTCTCTGATGAGACGACGGCCAAAGGCCTGTGGGAGGCCCTCAAGGAGCTCTATGGGACTACATTTGCGATGGGCGCCTTTAGCTTTTACAAGGCTGCTAACAACGTCCAGATCCCTTCGAATGAGCATCCTGGCCCTGCGATCGCTAAGATCCAGAGCAACCTCGATCAGCTCACCAACACCGGCGCTGACGTTCCCATGAATCTGCGCGCCCTGATTATCTTGGGTGCTGCACCGCCGCGGTACGACACCACTGTTCAGCTCTGCCTGAACAATCACGAGATCAAGGACCTTTCAACTGGTCATGCTCGTGAAGCTCTCGTTGCGGCATGGGAGTCGGCGGCAAGCCGGAAGCCTGTAAAGGCTGGCGAGGCCAAGAAGCTCAGCGCTATCAAGCGCAAGGGCAAGGACCCTGCCTTCAAGCAGCAGCAGCAGCAACAGCAGCGCTACAATAGCGACGGCGGTTCGCAGCAGCAGCAGCAGAGAGGCAAGGGCAAGGCCAGGCGAGGAAAGCGTAAGGGTCAGAAGCCTTCGGGCAACGACCACGCTCACCTTGCATCCACCGCGACCATCTCTGACGGTCCTATGGCGACTGTCGATCCGCGCGCGCTTCTGCGCAAGCCGGTCCGTATTAACGGCCCAGAGGGGGAGAGCAAGTACCCCACTCTGAAGCGTGCTTTCAAACTTGCGCGCGACCTTGATGTTACGCCTAGCATAGAGCGCATCCGCACTCTTGAAAGCGTCGTCAAGGTCCTTGACAAGCAAGAAGGTACAAGTCGGATCGTAGAGGTCAACTCTGACTCGGACGACGCGGACAGTCACTCGTCGAAGCGCACCCGCCTTTCTCTGGCTGAGCGCATCGACTGGACTGAAAGGGATGATGACGCGGAGTCTGCCGTCTCCCTCGGCCTCGAGGATGAAGATGTGGACATGGAGATAGCCAACGCGGCTGGTCTCCATGAGCAGTACGACGATCAAGTTCGGTCAGTACTCTCGCTTATGCCCCACAGACAACACGCTGCTGCGCTTTCCATAGCATGTAACGGCATGGAAGGATCTGCAGTAGTAATTAGTATGCGATCCAATGTCTGTAACTCTCCATATATATGCAGTCATCTTCGCTCATATTCAGAGTGTACTCGCTGCAAGGGCAAAGCTAAGGCTGACCAGAACGGTCCACCAATCTGGATGCTTGATTCTGGAGCATCACTCCACTTTACGTTTGACATGAATGATTACGTTGAGTATGAATCGCTCCAGGAAGACATTGTCGTCAGTACTGCAAACGGCCTTGCATTTGCAAAGGGTTCTGGGACTGTCGTCCTAAACTGCCCTATTACCTCTGGAGGATATAGCACGGTGCGCATTGCACCGGTCTACTACATCCCAGACCTGAACTCTCGTTTGCTTTCTCTGGGAGAATTCCTCCAAGAAGGTCTGAGTGTGAGCGGTACTGCTGATGAAATCAGCATCTACCAGGCGTCGGGTGAACCATTTCTTGTGTGACATCCTCGACAGCCAGGTGACACTATTTTTTGTGTCAGATCGCTTCCTTCATCGGATGCGATGCTCATTTTTCCTACGGTCTGTAAGATAGACTACCAGACCATGCATCGTCGCCTTTCTGAAGCGTGCTAGGGAACATACTGCAGATTTCCCAACCATTGAGTTTCCTCTGAGGAACCTCTCTGCCGCGGATGTGCAGAAGGGAAAATGCCGTTAAGGTCATTCCCGCCATCTGTTCAACGGGCTTCTCAACCGTTTGAACTCATCCATTCGGACTTGAAGTCATTCCCCGTCGACTCCTACCACAAGTACAAGTATGTGATCATGTTCCTCGATGATCATACTTCGTATGCTTGGGCTGTGTGTCTGCGCTCCAAGGATGCTGCGCTCACAGCGACTAAACACTTCTTAGCCAACGTCGAAAATCAATTTCAGACGAAGGTGCAGAAGTGGATGTCAGACGGTGGAGGAGAATATAAGTCCAAAGCGTTCGATAATCTGCTTAAGGACAAAGGCATTGAGATTCTTCAGAGCGTGCCGCATCAACCACAACAAAACGGTCGTGCTGAACGACTTATGCAGACACTCTCTGACAAGGCTGAGGCCATGCGTCTTGATGCCTGTCTTTCTCAATCATGGTGGGAATTTGCGATTGAGCATGCTGTTCATGTGTACAACCGCACGCCTCTACGTCGTTTAAAATGGCGAACCCCTTATGAGGCATTGAACGGTGAAGCTCCATCCATAAAACATCTTCGCATTTTTGGGTGTGGTGCCTACGTGCATTTGCCACCAGCTGTAAGGGCAAACAAGCTCTCGCCAAAGTCAGAACTTATGGTCTACATTGGGGTTGCGCCCGGTGGACATGGCTTTAGGTTCATGCGGTCACCCAACAACGTGATATTCACGTCGGCTCATGCATTGTTCGACGAGAATATGTTCCCTAAATGCCCTTCAAACCAGCGACGCCGCACCTCTCGGTTGCATGATGCACCAGAGGAACACCCATCAGACCAGGAATCACCCATTCCTTCGGGCCCTGATGATGACGACGACAATGAACCTCGTCATCCTCCCCAGCACCTTCCTGAAAGGAGACAGGAGCAGGAGCATGACGATGCACCTGAGACGCCACCTCGTGCGCGCACTCCTAGTCCGCCGCCCTGTGTGCCGGTGATGCTGCCTATGCCTAAGAAACAGCGGCCTACATGTGAGCGGAAAGTGCCAACTCGCCCAGGCAATGTGTACGGAGAGTCATGGCATCCTGTACACCAATTCAAAGAGATAGAGAAGCAGAGGGAGTGGAAAAAGATTGTCGGCGAACAGTCGGGTCGCTCCCGACATAGCGGACATTCTTGGTCAGAACAGATTTCCAGCGATAGTTCTGCACCACCCGCTCCAAGCAACGTACCTGCTCCATCCGCCTCGGGTGAAGCGTCTGGCAGCGCACCTGATCATAACTCAGGGAACTCTTCTGACGAAGTCGAAGAGGCACTGCGTGCCGACGATGAGCTGGCCCTGGCAAAACTATGCCGGGAAGGGGGAGTAGCACTCATCAACTATCTGCTCATGAAAGCGGTTCCACCAGTTGATGAGAATTTGCCCGACACGTCCAACGTTAGAGAATGGACTTACCGTGACATCACTCGCCTACCACCGGCTGAGCAAAAGGAATGGAAGGCCACCTGCCAGGAGGAGTTAGAGGGGCTCCGACGGCGAAAGGTCTTTGAACTGGTCGACCGCCCTAAAGGGCGTAAGGTCATAAAGAACCGATGGGTATTTGACGTCAAATCTGACGGTCGAAAGAAAGCCAGGCTTGTTGCCAAAGGTTTTTCCCAGGTCGAAGGCATAGACTACGACCAGATCTTCTCACCAGTTGTTTGCTTCGAGACTGTGCGTCTCATACTCGCACTCTCAGCCCTTGAGAACTGGTATATCACTGGACTTGATGTCCGCAATGCTTACCTTTATGGCAAGCTAGATGAGGAGATCTACATGGAACAACGTGAAGGCTTCGTAGCCAAAGGCAAAGAGCGCAAAGTCCTACGGCTACTGCGCGCTCTATATGGACTAAAGCAAGCAGGTCTTGCGTGGTGGCGCACCCTGAACCAGTCCATGAAGGAGCTAGGCTTCACACGCTTAGTCTTCGACGCTGGTATCTTCACCTACAAGGGGAAGAACGGCGAACTAGTTATCGTCATTGTGTACGTTGATGACGCCCTTTTCTGTGGACCGAACAAGGCACTCGTCGAAAAGATGAAGGCCAAGTTCATGGAGAAGTGGGAGTGCAGAGACCTTGGCGAAGTCAAGGAATTCCTGCGTATGCACATCCAGCGTAACGGTCGCACGATTTGTATTGATCAGTGCGCTTACCTGGAGAAAGTGCTTCAGCGATGCGGTATGCAGAACGCGAAGCCTGCGCCTACTCCACTGCCTGCCGGGTATTACCCCAAGCCTAATGAGCAGACAGCGGATCCTACTCTCCGTTCCAGGTTTCAGACCGTCATTGGGTCCCTGCTATACATCATGCTTGGTACCCGACCTGACATCGCTTTTGCTGTGACCAAACTGTCCCAATACTCTGTGAATCCTTCGCACGAGCACCTCACCAAGGCACTGTATATTTGCCGCTACCTCCTTGGGACCAGATCTTACTCCCTGGTCTATGATGGTGCATCAGGACTCGGCATAAGCGCATGTACAGACTCAGATTGGGCATCTGACCCAGTCACTCGACGGTCGCAGACAGGATATTTCCTGAAGTTAGCTGGAGGCGTATTCAGCTGGACATCTCGTGCACAGAAGACTATTGCGCACTCATCCACTGATGCTGAATACATGGCAATCAGCGATTGCTCTCGCCAAGTAGTCTGGATCCGCAACCTATTGGGCAAGATCGGCTACAAGCTTGGGCCTATCCCTATCGCAGGGGACAGTCAAGGATCGCTCTTTATGAGCTCCAATCCTGTGACTGAAAGTCGGTCGAAGCACATCGACATTCGCTACCATGCTATTCGAAAGTACATTGAGAATAAGCAGGTCGAAGTGTTCTTCGTCGACGGCTCAGACAACCCAGCTGACCTTTTTACTAAGAACCTGGGACATGTCAAGTTCACCAAGTTTAGGGGGCAACTCGGCCTTGAGTTTTACGACTCGGCCTGACTTAGCTGCATCAGCACTCGAACGCTTGCGCACACTACCGTGGTGCTTAGCGAGGGGGTGTGTTGAACTACAGTGCTGACTAATAGCAGTGTAGTAAGCAACTACTGACACGAGGCTACCGGTCACTTGTAGAAAGTTTCGGATACTGTGGCTACATGCTATATAGTATTACATCATAGCCCATGTACAGTAGTATATAAGACTGCTCTGTAGGAGCAGTTCAACAAGTCGCTCTTAACCATCAATCACTACGTGCGCCTCTATTCAAAGCTCTACAGGTAAGTGAGCTGAGGGGCTTTCCACTGCGTAACAAGCCCTGCTCAACATGTACCACCTTACCCCAGCATGATGATATTGAATGCCACAGAGGTCATTGTCAGGACAGATAAGTCTGGTCTCAATTAGTTCAGCATGATCCACAATGCAGTGCACAATATAGGGTCATTTTTCTGGGTGCTCCTCGACCTATGCCCCATGTAGTTGGGACCAGATGGTAGCTGTCGCAAGGGACTTGAGGTTGGTGTTGGTACTGGCAAGATGACTGATCCAAAGGAGCATGCACAAATTGAGGAGCTCCATCACATTGTTTGGTGCTGCTTCAGTAGCAATCTCACCACCCTCACAGTGAAAAAGAGGTTGCTATTAGAGAACTGGATGGTATTCAACTTAGATTTCCTCCCTGCACATGTGTATTCTGTGTCTATCAAACCAGCACTGCTCTAGTGGTCAGAGCTCTTGTAGCTCATATGTGAGCAGTAAGAGCTCCCACCACTGGAGCAGTGCTGATTTGAAAGGTACAAAGTACTTCTATGTGAACAGTGAGTTCCACAAAATCTACAATGACTTTATCACCCTCCTGGAGAAGGCTCATCAAAACCTTGCAAAGTAAGTGCTTATGTGGGGTTCTGAGCGAATGGCAGAGGCAGAGGTGTTGAAGAAGGCAGGGTGGTCAGGTGAAAGGTGTGGACCTGTTCCTCCATTGGCACCTCATCCAGTGAGACAGATGCTCACCTCCTCAGGTATGCAAACCAGCATTTCTCCAAATACACTGGTCAAAAGTGGTATGCAATAGTCCAAACATCCATCAAATGGTCGACTGGATATGCAGGTACATGGGCAGCTTCGAATCCTATTCCCCAAGATGACCCCCGGCCTCACACGATCTGCTTGCTCATGCCCGGCTGGACCTCAAACACTGCGATTTGCACCGCGTTCGCACCATGCACGACCCGCACCTGGCGCCTCACCGCGTTGACGCTAGCAGTCAGCACGGCTGACTTGAGCGTCCTGTTGTCAGACCAGGAGAAGTCAATCCCGAGGCCGCCGCGGAGCCGCGCGCCCTTGATAGAGCCCGTAGGCCAGTTGATGGGCAATGCCGGGAGCAGGCGAATGGTGAGAATGTCAGATAGCGAGGCGGTGTCGGGAACCTGGATCAGACCGTTCTGTGCGACGGGGAGTGTGGTTGAGTGCAAAAGGCTGAGAGGGACGGAGGGAGGAGACGTACTAGGAGTGCGGCGGGGTAGCCGAAGTTAGCGTCAATCTGGAAGATGGCGTCTTCTCCGAGCGGCGGGTAGAGGCTAAAGAGGTTCGGTGCCATGTTACGCTCAACGGCGTACTGTAATGCAGCGACAGATGAACTCTCGCCAGTTCTTTGTAGGAAGAGAATATGCTCACGGATAGCTCATGGTAGAACTCGCTCGCATTCGCGAGCTGCGCCCAGCACGCTGCACGCCAGACCTTCTCCCATCCAGCATCCGCGTCTGGACCAGTGCCGTTCCCGCGGTGAATGAGGCTTGTCGTTGCAGCGGCGATGACCTGGTCGTGCGTGAGGTTCTGGTTGGTCGCTTGGATGCTGGGGTCGTAGTTTGTGACTGCATAACCGGGGTAAAGGCCGATGAGGTGCGAGAGGTGGCGATGGGTATCGGTGGGTGAATCCATGTCGACTTTCCATTCTGTAACCGAAAGAGGTGAGTGCGGACTGAGGACATGGGTATGGAGAGAACGCGAACCTTGCAGCTGGCCCCAGGAGCCGACGTGTATACCCTTGTCCATCTGTTCCCGCTTGCTCTTCACCTCTGTAGACATGGTCAGTAACATTCGCACAGCCTCACGACATCGTAGATACCATTGAGGAACGCTGTATCGCTGTCGCCGGACGCGGGGAAGCCCTTCTCGATGGCATTGAACAGCTGCCAGATGACCTGTTGGGAGTGCGCACAGCCTACGAGAACGTCAACTCGTGAAGATCTACCCCGCATTATCATCCTCCAACTTACCCATAGTGATAGGGACTTGCTCTGGCGAGTTGCACGGGTTGACGACGAGCGTCGAGTCGTTGAAGCGCTCGTCCGGGATGAGTTTCTGGAGGTGGAACTGGGCCACGCTCTGTTTAGTCTCTCGTCAGTCGCTGGCGTCGATGCATACTGATGACAAGAGCAAGGGACCTTTAGCAGAGGCCAACCTTGTGCCTTGAACCAGTCTGCATCCTGCGTGAAGTCGAAGTGGTCCCATACGTGGATCATCTGAGATGGATGAGATCATGGGGCTGTCCGCAGATCCGATTGCAGAGTGTACGTACCATCCAGGCATTGGACTCTGACGAGAAGGTCAGCGCGAAGTCGAAAGTCGATCCAGCAGACTAGTGCAGCACATACCGGGGTAGTCTGCCCAGGACGCGGTGTTGCCCCCGCCCTTCATTCCAGTGTGTCCGAAGATCTACCGCAGAAGTGAGCACCATGATAATCGGAGCGCAGTGATGAGCATGACGTACATTCATCTGAGAGGGCCCTTGCTAGTCAGTCGCAGACTCATACCATGAGTATCATGCGCGCTTCACACCTCGTTATGGGTTACCCAGCCCTGCTCTATGTTGTATAGGTATTGAGCAGTTTGCGCGCCTCGCGGCGCCCAAGTTTTCTGCCCATGACATCAATGAGCAACAAACGCAGTGAAGGATAGAAGCAGACGAGCCGCCTTCACCTCAAAGTAGTCAAATAAGGGCGTCACAACGTCCATGCCTGTCAACTCGGCGAACCAGTAGTTCATCTGGATGTTGATATTCGAGTCTGCGAATGCGCAGAGTCGATGATATCAATGTGCTCATGTCAGGGAGATACGCCAACATCTTACGATAATCTGCGGTATAGTCACGATCATGATAAGTCAGATTGTCGAGGAGAGGAAAGTCACTCGCCTGCGCTCCACGGATTGCTGACGTCCTTCGCCCACTTGCCTTGCAAGTTCGCCGGGAGAGCGCCCCTCGAGCTGCTCGCCAATAGGTATCTTCCAAAGTTGAACAGAACCCATTCCAGATACGTGTTACCAACGTCCGTCGCGTAGTGCGCCTTCAGCTGGTCCGTCGGCGTCTCGAGATCCGCGGTCTGCCCGAGATCCAGGCTGAATCCACCCACGACCCCCGTGTAGTCTGAGACGTGCGCGGCGCGCAGCTGCGCGTAGGCGTCTGACGTTGCCCCGGCTGTGGCGGGGTTGAGGAGCGCGAGGAGCGCATCGTGCGGATCGGGTCCCTTGAAGGTGAAGTTGTGCGCAACGTTGCCGGCGTTCATGTCGTAGTCCGTCGCGCCGACCCAAGTGATCCACGCGTCCGTCGCGCCCTCTACCGTCAGCGTCGCGTTGGCACCAGAGGGAGTACAGGAGACGGATGCGGTCGCGTTGCCCTTATTGCTACCACCAGATGAGAGCGCGGTGACGCGTGCGAGGATCTCGAACGCCATTCCTGGGTCCGAGGCTGTGCCCCTGATCTGGAGGGTGGAATTGTCGAAGCAGGAGACGGTAGGCGTGGGCATGCCGGATTCGGCTGCTACGGAGTACGCATAGGTGAGCGCCGGGAGGATGCTTGAGTCGGTGGTGTTGATGCGTTGGATGCAGGCCTGAATCGGATGAGAGCAAAAGGTCTCTCTAGTGCACTAGGTATCAATTGTGGGTCCATGCTACATAGGAAGAAGATGAGTATACCGTATGAAGGTCGTGCTGCCTTGCGTCCACTCCGTACTATGGATGGCCGAGTCAAGGTCGAGCCATCGGAAGAAGCCCGCGATAGGGCCGCTCAGGTTAAGAGAGGACAGCAGATAACCTGCGCCCACATATGAACCTGATTTGCGCAATGAATACCCAGTCTACTCTATATTACTCAACTTCGCACATACCATAAGCACCCGGATCAGTGGTGAGTTGCTCAATGTCTGTGCATCATGTCAGCATGAACGCCCGAATGTTGTTAGAA
Source organism: Trametes punicea (assembly GCA_025528855.1). Taxonomy (NCBI): domain Eukaryota; kingdom Fungi; phylum Basidiomycota; class Agaricomycetes; order Polyporales; family Polyporaceae; genus Trametes; species Trametes punicea. Next base: position 11,430 of record VICQ01000056.1, on the reverse strand, counting down.
CAAGCGGGTGCCGAACTGTCAATGGTTCCATTGGGGCTCTCGAAGATCGCGGCGCGGATGACTCTCATGTCTTGAGCCATGGTAGCTTGGTCGGACGGAAGTTTGTTGCCTCCATTGTAAGTCTGCAGGCTCAGCCGGCCGCAACATGCTCAATGCGGGGATATGTGAGAGGGATCTGAATGTCTCACGGGATCCTGGAAAGGTCCTCCGGACCAGAGAGATTCGATATTCAATTGTGTAACTTCCTGTGCAGTGTCGCCCAACAGAGTAGCTTTCGTGATCGTCAGTTCTATGAAATGACGTGCGAGATGTATTCCATGCACCTGCGAGGTTACCATTGCCAACCGGCAGCCAATCGTTTGACCAGGCTTCGAAGCGTCCAGGGTTCGTATACCACAACCCGTTCCCGGACAGTGGGAAGGTGGGAGGTGCAGCGAGGACGGCCGAAACGGTCGCCGCGACAGCGGCGGCGTCACCTAACCGGCGCGTCAACATGCTGCGAATTCGCTGGGATAGACGTGCGCAAAGGGGTCATGAAGGGCAGAGGCAGCGTTCTTTAAGCGACGAAGCGGCGCTTCGATGATGCGTCTGCGACCGCGCGTTCTGCAACTCTACCGCCGCACAGCGACGTAGGGAAGGCCTTTCGGCACGCTGCATGACCGCCCCACATGATCGCGGAAGGGCTTGCAGAACGCAAGTCATCTGCAGGGATGCAGATGGTACAGCGCACAGCAATCCGTTCTCAAAGAACGACGCTTGCCTTGCGCATCCGAGACGGCTGAATACGATGACGTCTCGGCTTGCTCTAGGAGGACCTGCGGCCCGTCGGCGAAGAGGAGATGCTGCTGCTAAGAATGGTTTATCCCGTGCGCCTTCCACTAAAGAGGTCGGGAGACTTGCCGGTGAATGGCCGAGTAAGTAGACTGCAGAGTCAGAATGATCAGGGAGGGGTCAGTTGACCTGCTGACGAGACGTACAACGGCCTTCTGCGGGCGTGAACAGGTTGCGGCATACTTCTAGGAAGCCCATAGTGTTTGAGTTTACGCCCAGGTACTATGAAGAGAATCAGAGCAGAGCTGGAAGAAGCAATGTAGGTGGTGTAGCACAAGCTCAAGCGGAGGATGTATATAAGCGGGGTCATTCGTGCGTTTGGTGCCGCACAGTCACGAGACAATGGAAGAGCAAAGTCTGTGCCGAAGGGCAAGGAATGATGTTCATGAAGCCCGACTGTGGGTGAGGAAATAATGTCATGGGCAAGATCCCTTCAACGTACATGGATGGAGATGTTCTACAGTATCGGCATCGACGCGGACAGAATGCGTGCACGTACATTGATCATGGGAGGCAGAAGCTCAATGCATGGTTGCTGAGTAGTGCTAATGTGATCCTCCCAGAATGGAAGCGTTCAGTCGCGAGACAGCGGTAAGCTCGCGTTGTGGCCACCGCCGCCGCCCGTGCACCGCGCCTTTTCATCGTCGCGCGACTCGCGAGCCCGTTGTGGCTGACCGATGCGCCTGCGATTGTATCCAGCGCACCGTCGAGAACCTGCATCTCGCGATGTGAGCATGCTGCTATTATCATATCAGAGCTTAGCGCGGCCTTGCGCAAGGGTGTAGTGCCTAAGTGCGCCGGAGCGGAGACAGTGCGAAACGGTTGTCAAGACACCATCTGAAGATGATGGCCCCCGTCTGCACGCCTGAGTCGATCTTCCACTCTTCGCTGTGTACCTATACCTCCCTCTGCCCTTCAAAAGGCCTCTCTCTATCCATTCTTTTCTCATACTGTCGCTCGTTTTCGCTGTGCGATCTCTTTAGCTTCCGAACTCCCCTCGGACACACGCGTGGAGACCGCGACAAGGGTAAGGCGTCGCAATGGCTTTCTCTGAGCTCTCTTCGGTTGGGAAGAAGAAGGTTAGCGTCCATGGTGCGTCGCGCTCGTATGATGCGACGACTGTCGGTGCTGTTGACACTGTGCGTGTATAGCCTTACTCATCGTTTTGGACGTGATCGTCCTCGCGCTCGCCGCGCGTGTCAACATATTCCAAGAGTTCTTCTGTAAGTACTTCCATGCCCGTAGCCTGCTCAGACTCTCCGCACCTGCGACAAGAGCGGCAGCTGACAACGCGAACTCGGGCTCACATTTTCCTCGGTCACAGTCATGGCGGATCTGTTCCCTCTGGGTCTCGCTATTGCAACATTGATCATTCTCTTCTTCGCGTGAGTGACGGTCGCGTGCGCCTCGCGATGTAGCTGCATGACAAACGTCCAATGGCGGACATCTAGGCTCGTGCTTGACCTTGCTGTGAAGAACATACCCACCGCTCGTCCCGCGTCCGAGATCGGCTTGTTTTATATTCTGAGCATTTTCTGGCTTGGTAAGCTGCCCGCTATGCGCAGTTTGCGGACAAGGGATCTCACGTGGGCATAAGCGTTCAATGCGTTCTCCACCTCGCGGTGGCGTAATATTCCGCTCAATTGCAACTCGATACCAGCAGGTCTGTCCAGCCGTCCGCACGACCTTGATGCATTCCTGCTGAATGCCATGCAGAATACCCTGATGAGCGTACGTGGTGCCGCGACGTCCAAGCACTCAAGTCCCTCGTCTGGATCCAGTTCGTTGCGCGTACGTGTCGATCTTCTCCCTCGTCCTTCCGTTTCACGTATTGACAATACGGATTCGGACGTCACGCAGTGTTCTTCACCGCCTCTTTCATTCTGCGCTACACCATCACCGAGCACAGGCGCGGCCGGACGCAAGTGTGGAGTGGCCCGCTCTCGCGCTATGTCCCGCGCGACATGCCCCAGCGGAACGAGTTCCTCCGGCAGACGTTCACCGACTACTTCGGTACCGGCGGCGCGTCGACGTTTGAGAAGATCTGAGCAGGACGTCATCACTGAATGGCAGTCCGAGTCGTGTAACGTGTATTCTTTACCTTCTTGTTCTTGGGGGGCCGCAGGACGAACTGCGAGCTGCGATTGTGGCGGTGTATGTGCGGTGCTTGCGGCCTTCCGGTAAAGGCGCCAGCGTTGTAGTCTAATTTTCGTCCGCTCTCTCCATTCTTTATGTTGCACGCCCTATTCATCCATATGTTCTTTACTTGGGTGCACAGATGGCAGCAGCTTATGCGTTCGATGCCGCGAAATCATGATGCGGTCAAGCCGTTCGTCTTTCCCATCACCATCCTTCTAGACCGCGCTGCGATGTTAACCGACTCGGACTTGCCGCACCTGACCGCCACCTCGAGCATTAGCATACCGGGTGGGCGTTCAACGTTCAGATGCGAGGCATGCAGTGGGACGTTCTCTCGTCACGACACTCTTCATGACCACCGGAAGTCTTCGAAGCGCTTCTCTTCATGTGTCTGCCTTCGTGCTCCTTGTCGATTATGGTGCTTTGCCCAAACCCTTTTTTGCGGTCCGCACTGACATCCTGTACCGCTCCTTGTTTCGATCGTGAGGCATTCCGCGTCTCACGAAGATTTCTCCCTGCTTCTCTCACGCCGCAACAAGTGTCTAGCGCTCACCCCCCTCCGGCAGACGCGAGTGCACGCGCAGTTGATCACGCAAGTGGACATGTGCGGGTCCAGGCTGGCGGCGCGGATATGCGAGAGCTCGGGGACAAGGAACAAGCGATGAACGTACAAATGGAGGACGTCGAGGTAGAAGGTATGTTCAGCGTCTGAGGTGCCCAGACCTCGAGGGAAGGTTTGGGACTGGCTGCCGCGCGGTGCAAATATAGCCCTGTGCTAGGTGGACCATGGTATGAATACGGTACAATGGTGCGCCTGCTCCTCACCGAATTGTGTATATGGCCTCTCGGATAGCGGTGTACCGCTTCGCTTACGCTGTGAGCGCGCACTCACATCTATGGGCATGCATGACTTCCGGAACAAGTACAAGCTGCCATCCCACCACCGCCACCTACTCTGAAGCTCTGCTCCGTGCCCAACGTGGACCCGGAGACGAATCAGCCTATATTGACGCCGGAGTCGTCGTTGGCGCATGTCAGAGTTACTGACGTGCCGGGTCTTGGTGCGGTGACTTTGTCCAGAGCGTGGCTGGAGAGCCGGTCAGTCCGCATTACTCGTCCGCTCTGCATATTATTCATCTCTCACTGCTGTGTTTCTAGTCCAGTCACCGGTGCTGCCTATGCAGTGTGATGTACAAGGCTTAGTGCATAAAATCATTACTTACGCGATCCATGTCAAATTCGGTTTCAGGGTGTGCATAGGATGCTCAGCGAGCAGCGCCTTACAAGCGTCACCGCACGACAGGAAGGCTGCCTTGACATGTCCTGTCCACTGCACGTCATCAGCAAGGCTGCCTTCCCATTGCTCCCTCCACCACATGGCACGGTACAGGCTCGGACTCGGATTTCTTTGCTTCTGTCGAATTGATACGGCATATCAATATCGGTGCACCTATACAGCCCATCGCCCGCGTTCGGTTCTGTGCTATCTGCAGTGGACAACGAGGCAGATGCTGGGAGGGGCATAGATGCCTACCTCCGCCGAAGGACCCTAACCGCTTTGCGAATACCGCTGCCATGTCGTCTAGCCCTCAGCGTCGAGCGTCCTTTCCCCTCGCTCCTGAATCATATTCCCTACAGACCTTCCCGATGCAGGCCACCGACATGGACACACCAACCGAATCGCGACCGTCGACTCCGGCGGTTCGTAATGTCACAGACGCACCGCAGCCGCCCTCCGTCCCCGCGTGCCTGTGGAAGGTCATTCATGACGACGGCTAATGTGAGTGTAGTAACTGCTTTACCATCTGTGGATCTCCGGCTGATATCGGACCCCCTACTCTAGGATATTGTACATCTGGATGCCACTGTAGAGGGCATTACAGTACGATCTGCCTCAACATACTCATCCGGCTTCCGGGGGGGAGGGGGTACGCCTACTGTGTGCGTAAGCGAGGTTCTCCTTCATCACACAACATCTCTAATGGTGTTTCATTAGGAGAAGCTCTTGTCATACTCCTTGCTGATGAAGTCTGAACCTTGAAGGCGTCCTGTGAGCCGCACAAGTATGATCTTCAGTCAATGAGCGAAGACTATATTGCATATGTAAGTACCTGTGAGCCGCACAAGTATGACTACAAGTACTTGGTAAGTAATCTACATAAGTACGCATAGAAGTCATAGTACTTACTCTTCAGTCAATGAGCGAAGACTGAAGAGCTGGGGCAGAGAATGTCCTCCTTATATACAAGTCCAGAGGACGCATGAGTAAGCAAAGAAAGAAGAGCATGTGATCCTACAGTACGCTGAGTAAGACGATGGTGCGAGGATGGTGTAAGTATCGCACCATAGTCTAGAGGAATCCAGACAAGTCCGGAACAGCGTAGAACGCACTACAAAGATGTCCGGATGCTATAGTACAGGCGTATCATAGAAATGTCCGTAGAACTGCCATATCGAGTATAGAAGAAGGAATGTCCATGCGGTGCTACACCGCCACCATGCGGCGTTCTGCCGCCCACCATGTGGTGCGTCACCGCCACAGTGCACATCCGGATCAGGTATGGCCAGTACACAAATCCGGAAGTTCAACACTCCCACTCGTTCAAGCTGTGGAGGACACTAAACCAACTCCCTTCGTGAAGCGTTCCAATACACTATAGGGAACGTTCTTCGTCAGAGAATCAGCTAGTTGGTCCTTTGTAGGTATATAGAAAATCTCGACACTTCCGAGCTCGACTTGCTCGCGAATGAAGTGATACCGAGTTTCTATATGTTTTGTTCGACGATCGATAACCGGGTTTACTGCCAAGAAGATGGACCCTTGATTGTCCAAGCACATAGGCGTAGGACGAGTCACATCGTCTCCCAGTTCATCGCCGAAGGTACGAAGCCACATCAACTGACGACAAGTGTCTGAGGCAGCCTTATATTCTGCTTCGGTCGAGGAGAGCGAAATCATCGGCTGACGCCTCGATGCCCACGATATAGCACCACCTGCCATCAAGAAGACGAAGCCCGTGGTCGAATGCCTGTCGTCGCGGTCCTCAGCCCAGTCGGAGTCTGAATAAGATAACAGACCATCGTTGGAAGCACCGTTGTAGCGCAAGCGATAATGCTTTGTCCCTTGTAAGTAGCGCAGGACGTATTTTGCGTAGTGCCAGTGCATTTCCGACGGGTTGGCGTTGTATTTGGACAGACGCGTGACGGCATAATCAATGTGAGGACGCGTACCGAGAGTTGCGTAGAGAAGACTGCCGATCAAGCTCTGGTAGTGCTGACGAAAAACATCGGAAGCGGGCTGCTCAGACGCTTCTAAGTCAGCACCAGCAGGGAGAGGAGTGCGAGCCGGCTTGCAGTCAGCCATGTTGAAGCGTTCGAGGACAGACTGGATATATTCTTCCTGGTCTATGTCGATCGTCCGAGTCGTCCGATCGCGAGTAATGCGAAGACCAAGGAAGCGTTGGACAGCACCCAAGTCCGTCATTTTATACTGCTTCTTCAAGGTGTCTTTGACTTGTTTGATATGTCGCCAGTTATCGCCGAGTAGAAGTAGATTGTCGACATAGAGTACGACAATCGTAACGGAATCCCCCCTTGTCGCCGATATACGTATACTCCGGCATCAGAGTACGTCCGTTTGAATCCCAGGTCAAGGAGAGACTTATGAATTTTCGCGTTCCATTGACGCGATGCCTGCTTCAGGCCATAGATAGCCTTGCGAAGAAGACAGACGTAGTCTTCCTTGCCAGGTACAACCCATCCTTCCGGTTGTTCCATGTAAATTTCCTCCTCTAAATCACCATTAAGGAACGCAGTTTTGACGTCCATGGACTGTATGTCCCAGTCCTCAAGCGCAGCGTGCGCAAGGAGATAACGAATAGACTCAAAACGCGCCACAGGTGAGAAGGTTTCGTGGTAATCCTGCCCCCAGACTTGGGTAAATCCTTTGGCCACAAGCCTAGCCTTAAACCGTCCGTCGTGTTTCTTGTCGTACACCCAACGATCAGCGACGACATGACAGTCTTTTGGTCTAGGTACGAGGATCCAAGTCTTGTGTTGAACACGGAAAATACTGGTCAGACCGGGGATTGAACCCAAGTCATCCCATATGCGCTGGGAGGTGTTACCAACTACACCATCCAACCGGTACTAGGGTGTGAATTCATTTCAACACCCCCCCTGAAGTCACACACTAGCCCGCCTACTAGCACAGTGATACTTCAGTTAAGGAACCAGTACTTCCAAAGGACAAATGGCTGATTACCCATACTAGGAGAGGGTTAAACAACCCACTACTCAAGCCATGTCAAAGCGTCATACAGGGCTCATAACCTGTTGAACACGGAAAATACTGGTCAGACCGGGGATTGAACCCAAGTCATCCCATATGTGCTGGGAGGTGTCACCAACTACACCATCCAACCGGTACTAGGGTGTGAATTCATTTCAACATCTTGTTCTCCATCAGCGAATCATATTCCGCTTTTTCCGCTGCATGCCATTTCGCCGCATCTGGAGACTTCATGGCTTCCCGGTGGGATTCAGGTAAGCCTGTCTTATATTGCGAAGCGGCGAGGAAGGAGAGAATGGCTTCAGCGTGCTGACCTCCGTCTAACTCATCTCGTGCATCAACCTGTGCAGGAGGTTCATCACCGTAAATATTGTCTTCACGGTAATGAGCAGGGCGAGGTACGTTCTCCCTACGAGGTCGATCACGAGCAATGCTAGGACCTCCCACTGGTTCATGACGGTTACGACGATGGGGAGGTCGAGGTGGAGGGACCGCAGGATGAGGCGGCAATCCCTGAGGAGGTTCAGCTTCAGCAAGCGGTTCTGGAGGAACAGGAGGCGGAGTAGGAGGTCGATCCTCTTGCTCGTCAGCAGGCAGAGGATCCGGAAGAGGAACAGGAATGGGTAGGTGATCATCCAACTCAGAATTCGAGACTTCGTCGGATTGATCACTGTACACAGGGAACGGACTGTCGTCAGGGGTGGTACGACGTTCGCCGGGTAATGAACGTGCAGGGAAAGACTCTTCGTCAAATATCACATCGCGGGATATGACGATAGAGCGGGTGGCCGGGTTCCAGAATTTATACCCCTTAGTACCTGGCTCATACCCCACGAAGATCATCTCGACCGCCTTCTTGTCGAGTTTCCCTTCGCGCTTCGCCTTTTGCACGTGAACAAAGGCTTTACAGCCAAAGACACGGAAGTAGGACACATCCGGTATGGTCCCATCCCATGCAGTAATAGGGCAACACCATTTAAGACGTCGCATAGGCTGACGATTATAAATATGAACGGCTGTTTCAACGGCGAGTTGCCAGAAATTGTGGCTTAGTCCAGCGTGGTGGAGCATGGACATAGCTTTCTCGACGATGGTACGGTTCCAGCGTTCAGCACGTCCATTCTGTTGGGGCGAGTCTGGCGACGTTTTCTGATGTTCGATCCCGAAAGACTTAAGGTGCTCAGAGAACTCTGTCGAAAGGTATTCCCCCCTCGGTCGGAGCGTACTCGCTTGATTTTCCTCCCAGTCTGCGTCTCAGCCCAAGCTTTAAAGCTGTCAAAAGCTTTGAAAGCGTCAGACTTGCGCTTAAGGTAGTACGCGACGCCGAGACCTGAGAAGTCATCTATGAAGCTAGCGAAGTACAAATAACCACTTCCGACTGAAGCAGTGCGCATAGGCCCATCCAAGTCGGTATGGATAAGCTCTAAGGGCTCAGATGCACGCTTTTCTGATGGAGGGAACGGAAGATGATGGGATTTGCCAAAGGCGCATCCTTCGCAGGGTTCAATGTCAGCGGGATCGACACGATCAACACCCTTGACGTTGGAGGGAAGGTGGCGAAGTGCCTCCTTGCCTGCATGACCAAAACGACGGTGCCAGGTCTTAAAATTCGTTGTCAGGTGGATCGCTTTGCCAGAGCGGATCTCCAGAACTAAGTCATAGAGATTACTAGACGGATTATAATGCCCCTCAAGGATCTTTTGACCCTTGATTTTAATCGTCGAGCCATGTTTGACAGCGCCCTCAGGCAGCTTGTCGAAAATGCTCATTTTATTGTCTCCTTGGACGAGGAAATAACCATGCCGCTCAATGGTTCCAGTGGAAAACAGTCGCGTAGATGCCTGAGGCACATAGCAGACGTTTGGGAGATCAATAGACCACTGTACACCATCAAGGTTGACCTCAGCACTGACGGTACCTTCTCCGAGCCCTTGAACAGAACTGCCTGCTTCTGACGAAGCAGTCCTGAAAACGACGGGTGTATCATAGGGCTTGTAGTCGGAAAAATCGTCTAAATCGAAGGTAATGTGCTGAGATGCACCCGAGTCCATCAGCCAATGAGTTCGTCGCACACCGACGGCAGCAGCCGTATCATAGAAGGAAGCGTGCAGGTTAGTCGACGATTCTACAAGTACATTGGCAGCGGGCTCAAAAACGTTTGCATGGTTAACCATAACGTCCTTTCCCTTCCCTTTGTCCTTGTCCTTTCTCTTCTCCTTTCCCTTGCCCTTAAAGTCCCGCTTAGGACGCAACTCCGGGTGCTTCTTGTAGCAGGTAGACTCGTGATGCGTCTCACCACCACAGAAGCTGCAGGGACCCGAGAGTTTGGGCTTGGTCTTGGAGATCCGGGAAACAGACTGACCGTTTCTGCGCATAGACTCTTCAGCCAGAGCCTTCGACTGGATTAAGTCGACGGTTAGCTTTTCGAGTTCAGTTGTGGCCATAAGCGCAGAAATCATCGAACGGTAAGATTCCGGGATCTTGGAGAGGAGAATGAGGGCCTGAATGGTCTCAGAGAGTGTGATGCCGTTGGTAGAGATTTCCCGCAGGCGAGTGATGACGCGACTCATCTGATCCTGGAGAGAACGCTGGTCGCTCATCCGGGTTTCGCTGATTAAAGACTCAAAGAGACCCCAGACGTGTGCGCTGTTCGGTTTCCCAAATTTGGCCTTGAGAGCGTCCCACATCTCATAGGAGGTAAGGACAGCGGCCTGGGTAGTCGTAGTTCCATCGGCAGCGACAACAGTCCGAGTTTCCAAAAGGTAGTGGAACGTAGGCGAAGTTCGCATGTACATCAAACCACACGCCTGAGCGTTGAGTTTGTCCCACTCCTTTTGGGAGTCTCCAGCGGCAGCAGGGCGAGTGAAGGTTCCAGCGACGACGGTCCAGCAGTTCATAAACATCAGGTAGCCCTTCATCTTGGCAGACCAGTCAGCATACTGGTTCGCCGAGGACAGGATCGGGACGGAGTCCAACTTGACGTCTCCCATGGTGAGTAGATAGAATTGAGGAGAGTCGTCGAAGTCGTCAAAGAATTCTAGGGAGAAGGGAGCAGGAGACGGCGGCTCAAAGTGGTGAAGAGCCTCTGAAGACGGTGCGGATACTTGCGAAGGATGAGGAGCAACAGCCCAGTTGTTATTGATTTGACCGACTTGATCGTAGCGGTTAGGACAGGGAAATTCGTCGCACTCTGCCCAGAGACCGTCTGGTCTTTCGTGTCGGTCGCAACGATCGTCTACGTCGTAAAGATGAGGAAGGCCGGTGCAATCGTAGAGTTCAGATCCTGAGGATGAGTCAAGAGCAGCGTCGACTTCTCCTTCAGAATCTGGAGCAAGTGATTCCGCGGTAGTGGGCTCCAAAACGGTTCAGAAAATGCGATGATTGACGAGTGGTTGTGCACCAGGAAAACGCGAGACAATGAACACCTGTTCAGGTGAACCAGAGATCCAGGCAGCCGGGTAACCCGAAAATCTGGGTAGAAGTCGCCAACTGTATGCAGAATACCTGCGTACAGCCAAGAGAGAAAGGAATAGGAAGGTGGGAGGTGCACAAACCGTAAGAGAGGTCGACCAAGAGAGTGATAGCGCGCGCAAACGAGTCGACTTGTGGTAGCAACTAGCTAGAGCGCAGGGCTCATAAACCTGATGAAGTCTGAACCTTGAAGGCGTCCTGTGAGGCCGCACAAGTATGATCTTCAGTCAATGAGCGAAGACTATATTGCATATGTAAGTACTGTGAGCCGCACAAGTATGACTACAAGTACTTGGTAAGTAATCTACATAAGTACGCATAGAAGTCATAGTACTTACTCTTCAGTCAATGAGCGAAGACTGAAGAGCTGGGGCAGAGAATGTCCTCCTTATATACAAGTCCAGAGGACGCATGAGTAAGCAAAGAAAGAAGAGCATGTGATCTACAGTACGCTGAGTAAGACGATGGTGCGAGGATGGTGTAAGTATCGCACCATAGTCTAGAGAAATCCAGACAAGTCCGGAACAGCGTAGAACGCACTACAAAGATGTCCGGATGCTAAGTACAGGCGTATCGTAGAAATGTCCGTAGAACTGCCATATCGAGTATAGAAGAAGGAATGTCCATGCGGTGCTACACCGCCACCATGGGCGTCTGCCGCCCACCATGCGGTGCTCACCGCCACAGTGCACATCGGC